>PVKH010022969.1:0-13968 GCA_004027955.1 Chaetophractus vellerosus
GCTGAGTGCTTGGAAACAAACGGCTAAGAGTGGCTTTAAGCAGATAAGACCTGCTTAGCACTGAGGGTGAGTACCTGGGTAGGCCAGATAGGCTAACTGGGAGGCTTTCTATAAAAGCAGCTGTTCCCAGAGTAAAGGTGCCCTGAAGGTAGTAGCCACCCATGTCCATGTTGGCTGAATAATTTGCAGATGCCAAGATGTTCAAGGGGGCTAGAACTATGTTTGTCCCATTGTCACCTGCTGGATGCTCTTTTGCCACCCCAATTTGCTACAGAAAGCCAGAAAATGAAGACTTTTCTCTCCCACTGTCCCAGTTTTCATTTTCAGTTCCCATGAGACATAAGTACTTTGACTACTCTTTTTGTAGGTACATGGCTAGGAGAGGGATGAATGTTTTGTGGTCATTCTGATCATTCATATTTGCTCTAAGAGGAATAGCATCAGGGAGATGGCATGTATAATGTAATGGCTAAGAGTGTGGATTCTAGAGTCACACAGACTCAGGTCATAGCCAGGCCTGATGACTGACTTTGGCCAAGTTCATTAACCTTTCTGTGCCTAGGTTTTTCCATAAGTAAAATGGGGAATATAATAACAATAACCATTTCATGGGTTTGCCACAGGGCTTAGATGAGATAAATATTTTTTAAATTTTAATGAGATTATTTACATCTTTTTCATACTAAGTCTTGAATATTAAGAGTATTTTACACTTACAGCACATCTCAAATAAAATTAGCCACATTTCAAGTACTCAATAGCCACGTGGCTACTGTATTGGACAGTGTAGATTTAGAACAGTTCCATCATTGCAGTTGGATTGGAGAGTGACTGTCTAGACTATCAGCTCTTTGACAGCATGGACTTATTCTGGTTTGTTCCCTGCAGTTTCTCTAATACCTAAACAGTGTCTGGCCCATGATAGATGCTCAATAAATATTTTCTAATGCTTGTGCTGCTGTTGATCTATGAACAGTGCTTACATGAGCTACCAAGAGAAGTGTTCAAGGCAGAAGGATTGATATGTGCAAAGGTCCTGTGGCATGAAAGATCACAATACATTTGTGGAATCCAGGGTGACTGATGAGGCTGGTATGTAGGGACTGACTTGGAGAAGGCAGGGCATTGAGGCTTGGGAGGAAGGTAGGAGACAGGTCATAAAGGCCAGGATAAAGAACTTGACTTTTTTCCAAAAGCCAGTGAACAGTCACTAAAATAACTAGGGAATTAATATGACAAGAATTATTTCTTTTAGAGAAGTCACTCTGGCAGAAAGCAGAAAAGTAGAGGCTGGATGCTGGCTGGGAGAATAAGGAAACCAGGGAGCCACTTAGAAATATATTATATCTAGACAGGCTTCTCAGCAGCAGCGCTATTGACAATTTGGACCAGATAATTTGGGGCTGGGTGGTGGCTGTACTGTGCATTGGAGGATGTTTAGAAGCATCCTTGCCCTCTACCCTCTAGATGTCAGTGGCATGACCTCAGATGTGACAGCCAAACTGTCTCCAAATATTGCCAGATATCCCCGAGGGTGCAAAATCGTCTCTAGTTGAGAACTGCTGATGTAGATTAAAATTCATTTAGTCAGTCCTTCAGCATGATTTTTGGGTATCTCTGGTATTCTTAATAGTATTAGAAAAGCACAGTGGAAAGGTAAGACTTATTTCCTATAATCAAGGTATTTAAATTTTGACTGATGAGGCAAGATATACCTATGAAGTATTTAGAGATCAGTGTTTACAGCGGTGAGTGTTTAAAACGCAAATGAGTGGTTGAGACAATTAGGGGTTAAGGCACTCAGAGGAGGGTAAGGCGTTTGGGGTGGACCTCACACGGAAGGCCAAGACTGAGTAGTCAAGGGTTGAAGTACAGGTAGGATTTGGTTACGTCATGAAGAGAAAGAAGCGTGTCTTCAGCGGTGTATACAGAACAGGCTAAAACCTGAAGTTAAGCAAAGTATGAGGAACTTTTAAAGGACCTTAGAAAGAAGTGTCAGTCTTGGGTGAAAAGGTATATTAAAGAACTGAGGTCACACAGGGATGATGGTTCATAACATGTTGGTCCTTAAAGACCAAAGTCAAAGGTTTATGCTCTCTGGGAGCAGATGTAGCTCAAGTGGTTGAGCACCGGCTTCCTATGTATGAGGTCCCGGGTTCAATTCCTGGTACCTCCTAAAAAACAAAACAAGCAAACAAATGAAAAAAACCAACTAGGGGAGAGCCAGTATAGCTCAGTGGTTGAGTACCAGCTTCCCACATACGAGGTGCCGGGTTCAAACCCCAGCCCTAGTACCTCAAAAAATAAGAGTTTATGCTCTCTTATATTCATCTATTCACTCATTCATCATTCATTTATTCCTGGCTCCTGAAAGTCCTGTTTTTCAATTTTAAAATTTCATGTGACTTTTGCACTTTTATCCCCAAAAATGTCTACTGTTTAATTTAGTAATTATGTTTCCACCCCACCCCCAAATTTCAAGTAAAATTGATGTTCCCAGAAGATACAGCCTTTATCTCTTGGCTTCCTGTACCCCCGGTACACCCCCACATCCTCCCCTACTCACCTGACCCCCAAGGATGCATACATGGGCTCCAGTTTGAGAAGCACAGTTCCTTGTACATGAGGAGTGATTTGATATCATATAGCTAGAAAGCAGAGTTATAGAATTTGTGTTTTATGGAAGATTAACACAGTGCTGCTAAGAAGAAAGGTAGCAGAGTTAGAAGGTTTTGCTTTAGTCTCAAAGGGAAATTCACAAGCTAGGTAAGGGTGGTGACTATGTAAATCAACAAGAAGGGATGGAA
Source organism: Chaetophractus vellerosus (assembly GCA_004027955.1). Taxonomy (NCBI): domain Eukaryota; kingdom Metazoa; phylum Chordata; class Mammalia; order Cingulata; family Chlamyphoridae; genus Chaetophractus; species Chaetophractus vellerosus. The sequence continues at coordinate 2,808 of PVKH010022969.1, forward strand.
AAAAGGAATGTTTTCTTTTAAAATGAGCCTGTGTGGTGTACACAATATTAGAGGTCAGCATTCATCACACGATATTAGTTTTTCAGTGTCCTTCCCCACCAGACAGTAAGCTCTCTGAGGACAAACACTAAATCTGTTTTGCTCACATCGTATCACCAAGACCTGACACATAATTCAGTGTCTAATCACTATTTACTCAATAAATAAATTTATGCCTGAAGTTTGACATAAATAGGAAATATGGGAATGGGAACTGATGGGAAGCCATCCTGGGGGATCTTGAAGGTTAGGGCTCAATTTGGGAAGTGTTGTGTGAGAGGGGCCATGAGCTGCCTAGGGAGTCAGGGCCGTCTGCTGAGAGCTCGGCCCAGCTGAGAAGGCAGAACCAGGCTTGAAGAGCCACCAACCCAGGGGAGTGCCAGATACAGCAGAAGCAGCCCTGGCAGCCTCATAGCCCAGTGTGGTGGAAACCAGCCTGACCTTTGGAGTTGGACAGACCCACACAGGTTCTGGATACTGAAGAATAAATTGATCAATCCTGAACTCAAGATGAAGAAAAGACAAGGTATTAGAAACTTCCAGAACTAGAATAGTTTAGAGCAGAAGCTCCGACACTCTGTGGCCATGTGGCCTTAGACAAGTTTTTTAATTTCTCTGAGCACCAAGTTCCTCACGTGAAAGTGGAAATAATATGAACAGCCATATGGTAATATGGCACTGTGCAGGGCACACAGAAGTCAGTAAACGGCTTCAGTCACCACTGCTGTTATCACAGTTATTCTTCCTGAATTCCCCTCATTTCAAGTCTGCAGCTGGAAGATGCTTGAAACCCCAAGCCTTTTGCTAAGTATAGGAGGCCCCATTATTCATTTATTCAATTAGTACTTGTTAAGCACATTCTATATATCAGGTAATGTACCAGGCTCAGGGGACTCAACGGGGAGCATAAACAGACCTGGTTTCCTCCTCCTCAGAACCCAGGCTGTATTAGTTTCATAGGGCTAGGGTGGCTGAAAACAACAGAAATTTATTCTCTCACAGTTCCAGAGGCTGGAAGTCTGAACTCAAGGAGCAGGCAGAGTTGGTTCTTTCTTGGGGGTTCAGAGGGACAGTCTGACTCTCTCCTGGCTTCTGCTGGTTGCCAACAGTCCTTGGCATTCCTTCCTTGGCTTTGTGGCAGCACAACTCCAGTCTCTGCCTGTGTCTTCCCATGGCATTTTCCTCTCTGTGTCTATGTCTCTGTGCCCAAATTTCCCTCTTATCGGGACACCAGTCCTCTTGGATTTAAAGCCCACCCTCATCCAGCATGGCCTCATCTTAACTAGTTTACCTCTGCAAAGATGCTCTTTCCATAAAGGTCACATTCGTAGGTACCAGGTAGACATGGATTTGGGGGAGTGGGGAAGGGACTCTATGCAAACCTGTACAGCATCTAAGGAGGAAAGGCACACAAGTAAAGCCTTATAGCTGTAACAAGCAGTAAGAAAGAGGCACAGAGTGCTGTCAGAGGGTGTGCAAGGACCTTATACCCCACGGGAGTGGCCTCAGAGCTGAGAAGTAAACTGGGGAAAAGCAAAGGGAAGAGCCTTCCCTTATACTTTTGATGTAACTCTTCTGTAATCTAAAACCTCTTTAAAAATAGTTTATTATATATATATATTTTTTTAAGTCTTCCAGACAACAGGCCTGTCATGCCACGTACCCTGGGGCACCCCGGGGCTACTCCTCCCTCCGGCCTGGGCCCCACACACCCCTGGGGAGTCCTGAGGACAGTCTCTAGGGAGGCCCAGTAGCAAGCGAGTGGCCTGCCCACCCTCTGCCCCAGCCCTACCTTTGGTGCCCCAGGCCAACACCAGCGGCTGCTGGGAATTTCGCCTCCCACTGCCTCCTAATCTAATTAAGAAGCAAACAAAATTCATTTTCCTGACTCATCCAAAGTGCCGACCATCTTCGGTGCACATCTCCCTTTGTTTGGCTGTTGCTGCACCCCCAAGCTCCTACCAGCTGGGAAAACAAGTTCAATCTGACCTCTCGCCTGACATTTCATATTGATTTTCTCCATCCTCCTCAAACGCCGGGCTTCGGTGGACCACGGCTCAGCGGAGGTGTGCAAACGGAATTGAGACAGTTCATCAGAGTTCAAAATGAAAAGCAACATTGGCTTTCGGAGATGAGCTCTGAGAAAGAGGGTATTTAATAACCGTCGGCGTTTAATCAAAATGCCGAGGAGATCCGTGTTATCAGAGCTGCATATATTAATTTCCATATGTCCCTCACTCTGCATACTCAGCAGGGGTTGAATGATTCCTTCTCTCTCAGCTGTCTCTTTTTCTATTACTGCTTCTGGCTGTTGTGACAAGAGTTGTGCTTGCAGTTGTGTTTTCAGTGCCTGGAACAATAGGTGCTGGTGGCAGCAACACTTTGCTAGCCTAGGTGGTGCTTTTCCCTCCCAATGCAAAAGATTTGGGGATTGTGTTATGCATGCCAACCTAGGAAATGAAAGAGAAATTCAATCTGAAGTCCTTTTCAATGCCTTAAGGCCCTGCATGATGTCATCCCTGCCCACCTCTCTAATTGTGACTGGCCCTTCTGGCCACCCAGACTTGTTTCCTCTGCCTCCACCATATCCAGCCCTTTCTTGCCTCAGGGCCTTTGCACAGGCTCTTTCTCTGCCTGGAATGCTCTCCCACCATGCCCCCCACCTACCTGTGTGGTTCCCATTTTTTAGGCCTCTGAGAAAATGTCTTCTCCTCAGAAAGGATTTCTCTGCCCACTACTTCTGCCCCAAGTTTCTATTTCTTCACCCTTTTTTCTTTCTGTGATAGCATTCATCTCAGTCTGCAGTTATCTATAGTGATTTGCATTTTATACTCTGTCTTCCCCACTAGAATGTAATCTCTATGAGGTCAGGACCCTCATTTATCCTTCTAACCACTGAATTACCCATACTTAGCATGGTGTCCAGCATGGAGTGAGGTTTCCCTGATCGTCTGTTGGTAGAAAGGCAGGCATTTGAAAAGACCAGTGGAAGAAGGACAGACATGAAAATGAGAGCACAGGCCCTGGAGCCAGCAGTTCCAGGAACAGATCCTAGGCTCACTGGCCACAGGAAGCCTGGGCAAGGTGCTGGTGTTGCTTCTTTCGTCCAGGTGGTAAGGGTGACAAGCTAATATACACAGGGCTCTGAGCACAGCCCCTGGCACACGGTGAGCACACAGGGAGCGTGGCTCTTATTAGAGGAAGCAGGGGGAAATTAGACAAAGATGTGGGCGATAGCAACCTGTAGCTTGAGCCTCTGTGATTCCCCCATCATTTGTATTGTTATGTTATGGGTGCTTCCCTGTGGTGCGATACAAAAATCTCCATTTGAACAAAAGGGGAACTTCAGCTGACTTCAGAGGCTGAGAAGAAGGAGATGAGGAGGAACCTGTTTCCCACTCAAAAGCCACTCTTGAGGTCGGAGAGAGCCCCCAGTTGCGGATTTTGTCTTAGCCACACACTGGAAGTCAGGGAACAGGTCTGAGCTAAAGATAGAAATTTAGGAGTCGTGAGCATGTGGTGGCATTTAAAGTCTTGGGATGAGGCAAAGTCATTTAGGGGAGAGGGTATAGAGCAGGGGTTCTTAACAAGGGGTCCGTGAGCTTGATTTGAAATTCAAAAAAAATTCTTGTGGGGCTGTGTTGGTGCAGGTGTGATATATTTATTAAATAACACAGTATAGTGTGGACTTAATAAGGGGTCCGCGGTGTTCACTTGACTGGCAAAGGGGCCTGTGGAACAAGAAAGGTTAAGAACCCCTGGTGTAGGTGGAGAAGAGTAAAGAGCTCAGGACTGAGGCTGAGAGCATGCCAGCATCTAGTGATAGGGCAGTGTGGGGAAGGTGGAGGCAGCCTTTTAGAAGAGACTAAGTATGAGCTGCCGAGGAGGTAAGAGGAAAGCCAAGTGAGAGAGAAGTTAACAAAAGCCAAGAGAGGAGAGTGATTTAGAAAGATACTCGGATTGAGGGTGTTACATGCTTCTGAGAGGTCAGGTTGAGAGCAGAGAAGTGATTGTGGGATTTGATCTCATGGATGCCTTTGGCCATTATTTAATTAATTAAAGTAAAAGCCGGTAGCTCCCCGCACGGCACACGGTAGGCTCCCCGGGCACATCTGCTTAGTGAACTAATGAGGGGTGTGAGCGCGGTGCTCGGTGGCTGATGGCACAGGGTAGGTGCAGGCACATCCTAATCCAGCTGCAGTGTGGGCAGACCTGCCTCACTCTTCGTCTGTCCCTCGAGGGCCCACCCTGGGCCGAGGACTTGCAAGTGATGAAGCTGGCCAGGGAGGGTCTCGAAGGGCGGGGCCTCCCTGCAGCACCAGACTCCTTGGCTGACTCCACCAGCAAGCCTGAGTCTGCCGCCTACGGCTAGGCCCTTGTGCACTGACAAATCTGCGGATGGAGACTTGGCCATGGAAATTCCCTCCTTTAGATGAAACCAAGGCAGGGTGCCTCCCCATGGGGTAGTCGGCATCAATCCTGGAGAGGACTTTACATCTGCCCGTCATGGGCCTGATGTGAAGAGAACCTGACTTCTTCAGGCTGAGGGACTTTAGGTCTGAAGTCTGAGACATTTTAGTGACTAGTGTAGTCATTGGAGAAAGCAGCCTGAGTTCCAATAAGAATCCAATTTACCCATCCAAATCAGAAATCCCATTTCCCTCCAAAGGTTGGTATACTGGAGGGGGTGGATTATTATATTTGAGCCCTCCTATATATCACTCATTCTTCACAACCCACTAAGGTTGGTCCTCGTACTTCCATTCTACAAGTGAGGAACAGAGAGGTGAAGAAACTTGCCCCAGGTCACAGTGGAGGAGCCAGGATTTTACTGCAGGTCTGTCTGTCTCCAAATCCTCCTTGCACCATTTGCTTCCAGAAGGATCCTTTCCACTCGTGGTTTATATAGCAGCAGGAGAAAGAATAGGACCTTTTGCTGGAATGCGGAAGGATCATTTCATGGGGCTTCTTTTTACACTGTCCCCATCAGCTCGCTCTCCCTGCCTGGAATTTCTAATTGCTTTTGGAACTAACTTTGCCCTTGCACAAAACAGGAAATCCACTCTCATTCTTCACCCTCAACTACAAACTTAATTGCCTAGTCCTGGTTCTGTAGGTCACTAGCTCCCTTAATAAACCTGTGGCTCATTCGCCTGGTCTCTGAAGGAATGTTTCCAAAGACATCAGCCGAGACTGCAGCTGCAATGAATTGTAAAACCTCTGAGGTTTGGCACCGCTTCCAAAAGGGGTTCAGTATTGATCTGGAGCATAATTAACATTGTTTGTTTCAGGGGAACTTGGTTAGGTTAAAAAGACATGGCCCTTTATTAAAATGCTTTTGCCTGATGACAGGATTACAAACACACACAGACACACCCCCACCCTGGAAGAAAGCCAGACACTCGCTACAGGGAGCAAAACCCACTGACGTCTTGCCCCCGCCCCGCCCCCATCCAGTGTCTGAAGCTGCTCTACCCCGTTCTCGGGCTTAGCAGCAATTAGCAGCTCAGGCAAGGCCCAAGCCACAGAATAAAAATAGAAGCCCTTCCCCCTTCCTCCATCCCTCATTTCCATTTTTGATTAATTTAACCAGTTCTGTCAATTAGTCATCCTAGAGACTCCAATTGAGTGGATTTTCCTAAGAACTGAGAGGCTTATTAATTTTGTAGACGAGTGTCATTCTCTAACAGCTGACACCTTCCCAGGTCTTGCCCTCTTCCCTGCCTGGGGTCTTGGTTGAAAAAGCAGCAAAGTTCCAAATTGGCTTAAGCACATGGGCGCTGCCCCACAGACATGAAGAAAGGTTGGCCCTAAGGCTGTAGGGGCCCTGGCTGCTCCAGACTTGGGACGTTTCAAGGCCAGCTTGCCTGTCATCACGGCCTGTGACAGGCCATCACTGGTGAGGCCGTCCCAGGCACTGGGCGAGCATCCTGAACTCAAGGCTCAAGAGAACCCCAGTGGAGGGAATACCTTGGGGGATATTTTCCCCAGGAGGGGCACTGGCCTGCCAGAGCCTAGACAGGTTCTGGCCAGGGCAAGCCCTTATAATGGCCCATCCCTTCCTCACTGGAGGTGAGAGCAGTTTCACCTCAGATGGCCTCTCCTCCAGGCAGCCTTCTGACCCCCACATTGGACTAAGTGCCCTCTGTCCTAGAGCTCAATACCATGGGTTGAAACGATCAGTTTCCGGTTGTATCTCTCCCGCTAAATGGGACCTAAGTTATGGCTAGGGCTTTTGTTTCTTTTCCTTCGGTCCTTAGCATAGTAAAGGTGCTAAATAAATGCTTGAAAAACTAAACAGCCATAGTCATTCAATTTGACAAATTTGCATCTAGTTCTTCTCTTTGCACACATTTGCTCGTTTCTAGCTGTGGGAATGCGCTGTGTATATGCATATATATGTATATGTGTGTACACACAATAAAATATCCACCGTGTTATGTTTAACTTATATGAATGTTCAAATTAACATGCCTTCCTAGGCACCCGAAACTGAAGAGTGGCACTGAAATATAGACTAAGATTGAAAATTTTGCAACACATTTTTACAAATTGGAAAAATGGAAGTTAACTTTAGAGGCAAGGTCGATGGCAGAGGAGTCTGTGAGGTAATGGTAATCACCCTACTATCCAATTGTTCAACAAACATTTATATTGCCCACTGTGTGCTAGGCACTAGGAAAATGGTGCCAGCGGCCCTCGTGGCATTTTATTCAAGTCGGAGGAGACAGACAACAAACACATAAACAAATAAGATAATGCACGGTTGGGTGGAAAAGCGTTTCTGGGAAAGAGGAAGCAGCCAGTGAATCTGCACCTGGGCTGTGCTTGGCAGGTAGAGAGGCAGAAGGAAGATGAGCGTCTATAGTGTCAAAAGCACAGCGGGAGGGGAGGTTTCAGGGGCCGGCGGTGAGGCAGTGAGCTCAGGACAGCCGCCTTGCCCAACCCCCAGGCCCCATTCACACTGTGTTCCTCAAAAGGGGCTTGGGAGTTGGGCAGCATGGCAACAATGGTAAGGGTTGTATTTATCTAGAAAGATATAGGAGGGTTTCATGTAAAGGAGTAATATGGTTGTATCTATACACATATGAATTTTTAAATAGATCGCTCCTTGGCTAGGTAAAGAATGAAACCAGGGCAGGAAGAGTACGTGTGGGGAGAATAGTTGGAAAGCTATTACAAACAGACCAAACAGGAGATGCGGACTAAGATGGTAACAATGGAAGTGGTAAAAACTATGGCGATTTGGGCTATCCTTAGAATGTAAAGTTAATAGAACTTGTTTCAGAACTAGACGGCGGAGCGCCTTAGTTTCCTGGAGCTGCCCTAACCAAGTACAGGCTGGATGGCTTCAAACAACAGAAATTTTTGTCTCACAGTTCCGGCACCCAGAAGTCCAAAATCAAGGTGTCCGCGGGGCCAGGCTTCCTCCTAAGTTTGCGAAGAACGGTTCTATGCCCCTCTCCTGGCCCCTCTGGTGGCTTGCTGGCAATCCGTGGCATTCTCCTCTACTTCCATCTGCTCCATGAGGCCCCCAGTCATGTTGGATTACGGGCCCACCCTCCTCCAGCGTGAACTCATTTTAACTTGCCTAGTTCCATCTGCAAACACCCTATTTGGAAACAATGTCACCTTCTGAGATTCTGAGGATCAGGAATTCAACACATCTCTGATGGGGAGGGGGCCTCAACTGGATCCATAACAGTGAGGTGACGTGAACAATCAAGGACCACCCCCGGATTTCTTATCTGAGCACCTGCCTAGACAAAGGTGCCATTGAATGAGTTGGCAAGAGCTAGGGGAAGGACAGTTTGGGGAAGAAACTCAAAAACTCTGTTGACTTTGAGATTCATTTTTAAAAGTTAAAGCATAGGGAAGCAGATGTGGCTCAAGCGATTGGGCTCCCATCTACCACAGAGGAGGTCCTGGGTGAAGGCGAGCTGGCCCGCACAGAGAGCTGGTGCAACAAAAAGAGACAGGAGACAATGGGGGACACAGCAAACCAGGGAGCTGAGGTGGCTCAAGCGATTGGGTGCCTCTCTCCCACATCAGAGGTCCCGGGATCGGTTCCCGGTGCCTCCTAAAGAGAAGACGAGAAGAAAAGACAAGCAGACACAGAGAGCAAGACAGCGACGCAAAACCGGCTGGGGGGTGTGGGGTGGGGGATAAATAAAATCTTTTTAAAAAATTAAAACATAAAATGATTAAATTGATGTATTTTTGCTGTTTACCACGTAACCATTCACCACAGAGCCCCTTCTCATCCATTATCTTAATTTATCCTCACACACAAAAAAAATCTGAGTTGAAAGTCCTTCCTTTTTACAGCTGAGGAAAACAAGGCCCAGAAAGGACAGATCTAGAACAGGGACAGTGATTGGGTTTATTTCATATAATGAATGCAGCCACCCTCAGTACTTGCCTAGCAGTGGAGGATGGAGAAGGAAGAGAGAATCTCTTGCGTGTGTAATTGACCCATGTTTAAATATATTGGCTAATTCAAGCCCCCTGTACAGTTCATATAATTCTATTTTGACAGCTCAGTAGGAGGCATCAATAACTGAGTTGTGAGATCTGTTGTCCACTCAAACAGTTTTTAGTTCCCTCAGTACAAGTCCCTTTATCTGCTGACTTACTCAGAGCCCCTGCTGGCCTCCCGTCATCATCCAGCACAGACCAGAGGCAGCAGAGGGAGGGGAAAGCTGAACCCCACGAGGCTTAGAATGATACACGCTTTTATCTTCTCTTATATCTTTAACCTGAACATAAGGATTTAAATAGGATTTCTCTTATGTATGGGCATCCTTAATCCTGGGGTCAACTAATTCAGCCTGAAATTTGGAAGTCATTTAAAAATCCCTGTAATATAGTGAAATTGCCACTGAAGAGTTAACATTTGAGAAAAATGGGATCATTAAGCATAAAGGAAAAAGACCGTGAGATCAAACAAAGCAATGAATCAGTCAAAAAATGTTAACAAGGCATTGTGCTAGACACAATGGGATAGAAAGACATATAGGATGCAATTACTGCCTTTGTGTACTTATGGTCAGCCAAGAGGATATAAAACTATGAAGTATTTCTAATGTCAAGTTCATTTTAAATTGAATGTGAAATGTGCCAAAGGAGAGGAAATGCTGACTAAAAAGTGTTTATGCTGAATATTGTATCACACTGTTGAACTATGATGCCACACGCCCTTATCCTCAGCCTGTCCTAGGTATTCCTCAAAGTTCTGATGCTTGGCAGTTTTTTCAGTCTCTTTTTATTGAGCATCTTCTGTGTTCAGGTCATAATGGGTCCACAAAACCACAAATTCGTATTAATATAATGCATGGTTGCTTACCCATAGGGAACCTGACATATCATGGCTACTAAATCAGACTTATTGACTGAATGAATGAGATGAGACATGTTTACAAAAGACTCCAACACCAGATAAAATGTGACATTTGTCATCAGAATACACCCGTGCTGTGATTTGTAAACCAAATGTGGAAAATGAAGGCATTGGATTCCCAAGAAAATCAAAGAAACTAAAACCCAGAATTGTCTCAATTTTAAACTTTTTTCCTAGAAATTTTCCTCAAGCTTTTATGTTATGCATAACAGACTCTCTTATAAGATAGTATATTATTTAATACTGAATAATATACAGTGAGCTACTTTAAGGATAATATCACAATAGTTTATTGTGTTCTGCTGCATGACTTCTGTGTCCTGACCCTGCTCTAGAAGTTCAGAGAAGAAAGTAATTGTTCCCAACTCGTGTCCAGAAGACATATGAGAATAGGGACGAGGGATCCAGCAGGGCCTGGAACTATGGGAAGAGTTTTCCTTTTAAAGAATTTCAAATCTTGCTATACAACTCTCAGCAACTTTTGAAGGCCACCTTCTGATATGAAATTCCCAGCACTGTTGAGGATCCAGAAGGTAAATCATGAAGGCCAGTTATAAATACTTGTGAGAGCCTCCTAGTTTGGAAACTCGGCTTTGGTGAGGCTAGAGGAAGTAAGTGAATCATAGTGGACAGTATAAGCTCTCGTCAGACAACCCTGGGTACAGGTAATTTGGACAAGCCACTTAATCTCTCCAAGCCCAACTGTTCACCTCTATGAAATGGGGCTAGCAGTGGTGTCTACACTGTCGGATGGATGTGAGGATTCAGTGCGATTATGCCTGGCCCATAGTAAGCAATCAGTATTTGTTAGTATTTTGTTATCACAACTATCCATGAGCTCAGAGTTATAGGTGAGAAAACCAGGACTTAGAAAAGCAAGTAATTTACACAAAGTCGAAGATCTAGTCAGAGGTGAAGCCTAGATTTAAACCCAGGTCTCACGCCCAGGGCTGAATGTTGTTGATAGTGACACCTGTAAACAGTTCCCAGCTTGGACTCAGCAGACCTGAGGAGAGGCAGCAGGTAAGCCAGGTACTAAGGCAGAGCGCCCTAGAGCACAGGCTTTCAGGAAATCAACATACCAGGGTTCCCTGTTTCTCAAGAAGCCGTGGAAGTACATGAGCAACAGTGGAGATGGAGAGACCTTTTACTCTTTTTTAGCCAAATTCAAAATGAGAACAGGGCACAGCCTATTTCCTTCCCCATGAGCAAGTCGTTAAACAAGAGGGCTGACTGAAGAATAATGCCTTCATTTTCTACAGAGATTGAAAAAGGTGTCCTCTCTATCTGAGCGCAGTAGCTTCAAGGTCCTGGAAGCACCTTGGTGGGGAAGGAAGGCCCCGGTGGGGATGGCAAGATGGGAGCCAGTGGGAAGGCCCAACAGGTAGTAGGTGCTCAATAAATTCTTTGACTATTCCACATTGTAGCCCCACCTCCACCTCCACCCCCCGTGCATTATGTTAAGCCCATAAGAGGCATCTTGGTCCAGTTAATCTTCTGCTGTTGGTTCGAGCACCCGACTAATGAAACCCACGTCAGTGTTTTAATCCTTATACCCATCCAGTTCATTGTACTGGGACCACCCCTCCCCCCCCCCCCCCCAGAGGTGTGGGGCTCCCAGTGGCTGCTCTCAGCTCCAGGTTGAAGGAGTCACCCTTTCTAGTCAATGCACTAGAGGAGAAATGCTGTAATGTGGGGCCTGAAGCGGGTGGCAGAGCCAGA
>PVKH010022970.1:0-13963 GCA_004027955.1 Chaetophractus vellerosus
AAAATGAGAACTAGTGCCATTAATTTTCATTAATGAAAGCTTCTTTTTCATAAAGTCAATTCCCCATCTTCTAACAGCAATATTAGAGAATTAAAAAGCTGGAAGCCAGGGTTATTATTATACATCTAGAGAATAAATTGTTGTTGTTGACAAGACTTGCTCCTCAAAACTGAAGAGAGTCTGAGTTCTCATCATTCTAGGTCATATCCTTCCAAAGAACCAAGAAGACACTCTCTAAGATTATCTGATGGAGACTGACTATGAGAAATTTTGTAACTGAGAAAATTTTTTAAATATCACTGGTGGAAACTTGAGTAATATTTCACATGCTCTCCTTCCAGCCTTTTGAGTAATGAACCTAGCAGGTTTTACATTCTTAGGGACTTCAGAACTGCAATATCCATAATATTATCCCACAATTTCAAATATTTTAGAACAAAAGCATAAGGAGAAGAGTATTTTGTAACATTTCTTTATTTCTGTTTTTTAGACCATTCAATATCATCTCTTTTTGTGTTGGCAAGCAGAGCAGATGGGGATACATATGCAAAGTAAGGATCTTTGGATTCCAATGGCTCACTGACGTCTTAAGCTCTAAGAAAATAAAGGTTCTAGTCCCAATAATTCCAAAGTCAAGTTTCCTGAACAGTGAACACTGGCTACATAAAAATTACTGTAGAAACTTTTTAGAAATACAATTTTTTTAACCTGCCCTACCTAATCAGAATCTCTTATTTTAGGTTCTGATATCTGTTTAAAAATCTCTTAGGGTGATTCCAATTGTCAGCCACACTGAAGAAGTGCTAATGTCATCTTCATTTTAAAATTAAGGAGATGAAGACCCATACATATGAGTGAGTAATGTAAACACTGGAATAATAGTCATGGATTTGTGTGATACCAGGGCAAAGGATTTTGATTTCTTTAGTATACCTTCTAAACCAGAGTTCTTGCTGTTTTTTTTATCTTTCATATCTTCAATTCTTCAACAGAAGTGTACATTTCTTAAGCATTAACTATGTGTAGTCCTTAACATAAGTAATGTTTACATAGACACACAGGCACATGCACACACACCACAACACTCAACATAAACAATAACTGGATAATCTGATTTGTGGATAAGGCAATGGGACAATGGCAGAGGGTTAGTCAGTGATAAATTCACCTGCCAGAGAAATAAAGTCCAGGTGTTTCTCATGGTAAAGGAAACACATATCACTGAGGGAAGTGTCAATTCACATGAGAAGGCATGCCTTTGTTTCTCCAGAAGGAGTCTTTCTGGAATTTAGAGCTAGAAATTCTGATTAAGTCTGCAAAGCAGTGAGAAATGGCTCACTAGAATCATTAGAGCTGTTTGATTCAAAGATTGGAATAAATATCATTTACCAACCATGACTGAGAGTAAAATGTTTTTGCCCCATTGATTTGAGTCACGGCACTGTATTCTTCACTGGTGACTATTTTTATTCAGTTCTTCAATCTTTCTGTCAGTCATTTTATATTAATAGGGACTCTGGCTACAGAGTGGAGGTAAAGATTAAAGTTCAGGTCACTGAAGCATATTCATGGGAGTTACATTTAAAAGAGGGATCTTAAAGCTAAATTTGTCCAATGTCCTTGAATTGGCAAATAAATTGAGCTCAAGAGAAAGGAAAGGTCTTTTGTCTTATAAACTTGTTTCATCCCTTTTACATTCAGCTCTCTCCTCCCCTCTCAATCTAAGCTAGGTTTTGTTTTCTCAGGAATCTATGTTTAGGAGCACTTATATCACAATACTTCAGTTTAGAACACTGGTAGTTTTATGTATTCTGCCTTTCAGGTAATATATACAAAATGAGTGCTTAATATGTCACAGCATCTTTTCCACTTTGTAAAGAAAATCACATAAAGGTAAAATGGGGAAGAGAAAACAATAATGCTTTGTGCAGTCCTGATGATATTCTTCCTTTAATAAAATTTTGCTGGCCTATTTTAGAAAAAATATATGATTACTAAATATTAAAGTGAATGTAGTAATAATGATGATAAACATTACATCTGTAAATTGTATTGAGGTCTCATTTGTTCCTTTTGACAACCCTGTGTTTTTCTTATTGTTGTCTTCATTGTGCCAATGAGTTAATTAAGGCTGAGAAAATTTTAGATTATTAACTTAAAATATTACTACTTCAAACTATTTGCTGTTAGCCTCCCAGAAATGTATCCTGCCCAAGAGTTTCTTCATTGCATTCTTTACTTCTGTGTTTCTCAGTGTATAAATCAGGGGATTTAACATAGGGGTGATAATAGTATAAAAGACAGCCACAAACTTATCTTCTGAAAAGGTAGTATTGGGACGCATGTACATGAAAGTACAAGGACCAAAAAAGATGATGACCACAGCAATGTGGGAGCCACAGGTAGACAGAGCTTTTCGCCTGCCCTGTGCTGACTGTTTTCTCAGGGTTATGAGGATGACAGTATAGGAGATTAGCAACATAACAAAGCTGACCAGTGTGATGGCCCCAGTGTTGGCTGTCACAAAAACACCAACAATATATGTGTCTGTGCAAGCAAGTTTCAGCAGAGGGTGGATGTCACAAAAGTAGTGATCAATCTCATTGGGTCCACAAAAGGGTAGGGGGACCACAAAAGCCACCTGGATAATGGAGTGTAAGAACCCACCTATCCAGGTCCCGAGCAACATTTTATGGCATCTGTCCCTGTCCATGATGGTCATATAATGTAGGGGTTTACAGATGGCCACATAACGATCATAGGCCATTACAGTAAGAATGAAAATCTCAGTACAACCAAAGAAATGTTCCGCAAAGAGTTGCAACAAACAACCAAAGTAGGAGATGGTTTTACTCTTGGCTAATAAGTCAACAATCATCTTAGGAGTGGCCACTGAGGAGTAACAAATGTCCACAAAAGACAAATAGTTGAGAAAAAAGTACATAGGAGCTCTGAGAAGGTTGCCAGCACAAACTGTCAGCATGATGAGGAGGTTTCCCAGAATATTCACTGTATAGAAGAAAGAAAATATCACAAAACAAACTTCTTCAATCTCCAGGTTCTGAGAAAGTCCCCTGAAAATGAATTCAGTTACATTGTTGATTTTTTCCATGGAATTAATCCAGCAGGGAAAATTCCCAAAAGAGAATTAAATTAACTGGAAGAAAACATAAAAAGGAACACAACATTGTTTCTAATGTTGCACAGTCAGAAAATCACATTAGTGGCTAATGGAAAAATTGTACTTACTGTTCCTTGGTACAAATACTTAAAGACATGGAGGGCATTTATTCTAATCATCTTATCTCATACAACAATCAATTCATTCACTTCAGATGAGAAAGTAAATTCCAAATAGAGATAGAGAATCCTCTAAGTCCCCCACCTAAGACTCCCAGGTCTCTCTCAGGTTTTTAAGGTTGAGTCATCTGTTTCTTCTTTCCTAAATATTTATTTCATTTTTATTATGTACAAGATGACCTAATTTTGAAAAAAAAATGTGCTTTGCTTTATGGTAATATTTCTATATCTGGAATAGTTCGCCTTTTTTGACGCAGACATGAAAATATGTGCCATTATTTTTCCCTTCTGAAAACAGCCATCCTCCTCATTGCATTCAGAAGTAAGGACTCAAGTACAGACTGAGTGAATTTTGCTGGTTCTCGTATTTATGAAACTCATATTTTTGGGTACATGAGATTAATTCTCTCCATTTGGTTTCAAGAATTTTGCAGTGAGGAGATGGTATAGTACAGTAAAAAGAGAATCAAAATTATACAAATCAAAATCATAGAAACCTGATTAAATGGGCAATAATCTTGGCTGAATCATTTAATGTCCTGAGGCTTCTGTTTCCCTATTTGTGCAATTAGTGAGTTATTATTTCACTAACATCTCTGTCATTCTAATAGGTATTTCTACCATGATATAAAATCACTTGTCAGATGGAAATAGCCATATAATCCTCATAAAGAGCTAGAGATGAGATAAAACAAAGCAATATAAAAGCTTCTGAAGACAAAGCAAAATCTGTTTGATTTGAAAGTTGGGAAGTGGTCTCTGGCAATTTCTCCATTTTCAAACTGGGAGGGCTTGAGGAACCCTCAGTTTTCACTTTGCCTTGATCTTGGCTTTCAATCACATGTATGCTGACCAAAAAAAGCAATCCAGCACTTCTTCATGCATTCTTCTAACCCTTCAATTTTCATGCTAGCTTATTTTAGTTCTCCCAGTTTGGATGAATGAAATGTTTCCCAAATAGAACATCACTGAAAGTTAATTTGAATGGGTCTAGGAGAATTCAGCAGTAGTATTTCAGGGACTCTATTAGGGTCACTAGAATTTGGGGGTGGAGATAACTTGTGGAATAATTTTGATTTAAATGGCTTTCATTGTGCTTCCTCAAATCAAGCCACAGATATAAACATTTCCTCTAATTATATGTTAGGCTATGGTTATACAGTATCTTATAATCATTGGGAATTTTATCCATTTGAGAACATATCTACCCAACATTGTGTCAAATTTAGTGCCTAACAGTTTTAACTGAATTCTGCTGTAAGCTACTATTTTGCAGCCTAGTACTTCCAGTTTTGGGGGAAACAGAGAAATGGCATATCCTTGTGTCTAAAGATCAGAGTGGGTGGAATAGTAACTAAAAGTGTGTCTTCTCTTGTGCAATGCAAAATAATAATAACCACAATGACATAATTCAGATTTGGAGCTCAAGCACATCCATCTGCTTTTATATCCTGAATCCCCTTTGGCTTTTCCTTCACAAACTAAAAAATATACTATCCCCACTGAGTGAGTCCTTTATTTTAAGGGAGATCCAATCATAGCTGGTTTAGACAACTGTGAATTTTTGGCTTAAGTTCATCCAGAAGAACCTGGGCATTTTTGTACTTGCCTGAATTGTGACACGTTGTCCATACCACAAGGTCTTAGAGGAGAGGAAAGAAGTTCTGCTTTCTCTTTGAATAAAGATCCAACTCAAATGAAACTTTCCTCTCCTTTCTGAGACTCTCAAATATTATGTCTCACTCTCTTTTGGGATGATAAAATTTTTGATTGCCATTTTTAAATTTACATTCATGCTATTCTACATCATAGTCATGAAAGAACACATACTATTATCTTATTAGCTTTCTATTAAATTTACTCTCCTTTACTTCTGGAACAGCATCTTGTAAATATATTACATGTGCTCAAACTACAGCAATTGAATTGAAATCCCTTTTTCCATGAAACTTTTAGATAGATTATAAAATACAGATGTAGAAGAAAATCTCACCAGTATTTTCCAGGACTTCAGATTTGCTTTATTTTTCTATTTCTCACTGAGATAATTTGAGTGCAGCTGACCAAAATAAAGTAGGAATTGTGCCTTCAGAATTGCTTTATGATTAGTTCCAGAGAATCTTTGGAATTTCTTAGTGAATAGTTAGTATCCATATACTCAAGGATGGGTTGAAATCAGCCTTTCTTGGTCCTGCTTCTGTCTCTGATATACCATTTTACCACATCTATGGCAATAAATGGCCTCTTCTCTGATTCTTAGAAGGTCTATTTAAAGAGAATGATGCAAAATGATAATGACCTTTGGAAAGCATTTCCCCAAAGTCTCATTCCATAGCCAGAAATGCATCAAAGACTTAACAATGAGCCTTAATCTCTTTTTGACTTTATACTTTAAAATAATTTTTTAAATTTGCTTTTTGAAATTTAAAGCCCAATGAATTCTCACATTAAGTGCTTTAACATGAATTAAAAACATTTCATCAAACATTTGAGATTTTTCTGATTATATAATATATATATATTTTATATCAAGCTTACACATATATATATATGTATATATATCTATAAAACACTTTTTTAGGGATATTTAGGTGTTGGCTTTGAATTATTCCACCCTTAAAAAGTTTCACTTGATTGGAAAATAGTGTGATAAAGGGTGCTGTGGTTCACTGCTTTCCTTCTTAATTGTGTCTGCTGATTTCTGGAGAAAGAAACATGAAGGTGTTTTCTTTCTAGTTTATTACTATGATGACTTGTAGCATAAGCTTCCACTCTTTCTTTTACTTTTTGAGAGTAAACCCTTTGAGTATAAACCAAATTTAAGGTCTTGGCAGGGCTGTGTTCCTTCTGAAGGCTCTACAGGATCCATTTTCCTTGTGAGAAGCCATTGAAATCAAACCCTTCAACTTCACTTTCTAGTCTGTTAAAAATGATATAAACTGCATTAGAAATATCAACTTCAGTCCATATTACTGAAGCTTGTCTTAGGACCAGAAATGATATTCAGCAACTTACTGTTCCACACACCCAGTCTAGATCTCGCCACACTCAGCTGTTAGCATTGTTTGTTAACTGCTCAGGTTACACTCATTTTTTTTTATTTTTTTATTTTTTATATATCTATATATATTTTTAGGATACATTGATTACATAAATGTTACACAGAGATTCCAGGAGTACCCATATACCACCCCCCACACCTTCCACAACCCCACATACACATCCCTCATCAGTGTGGCATAATGCCTGTGATAGATATACACATTTTGGGGCTTTGCCATCAAGCATAGATCACAGTTCAGACTGTAGATGACCCTCTCTCCCACACAGTTCCACATGATACATGATGATACAAAATGGCCTACATCCTCCATTGCAGCATCACCCATGACAATTCCCAGGTCCCAAAAGAAGCCCCACATTACAATTGCTCTTCCCTCACCCTGCTCCCAAAGTGTCCAGTGATCCTGGCTCCAGATAATTTTGCAATTTCTTCCATTGCATATATCACAAGTCTATAGCAGGACACCAATAAGTCCATTCTAGTCCATAGTTCTTCCCCCAATCCTGAGGATTATGGGATGGTGATGTCCCCTCCACCACAAAGTGAGATGGGGCTTATATACCATGGGTATGATGGAAGAGATTATCCTGCCTGCAGCTGTAGGCTCTCTGCATTTCCCTACATAGCTGTCGTCCATCATCAACTCCCAACTAGGTGTCCTGGGTGAATCCATTGAGTTGTAGCATAGGAGTTTCAGGTCCATAAAGTCCCTGGACCCAGTTGGCACATGGACAGCCCATAGTCTCTGGGCTATGGAGGTACACCTAAAACTCTGGCATCAAATATAGGTTTGAATAGAAGAGACAGATGGACTATGTGCAGTGAAGACATATTTCGGTCAGACTCTGTCACTCTCAGGAGCAAGGATTCCAAATTAGGGCCCACTAGTAAGGCACTGAATTCTGGGAATATCTACCCTGATATAGGACCTGGATATCTTTGTTTAGGGTGATATCCATATTGGAAGCCTAGGAGGTCCTACTGGGATTTGCATAAGTGTTACCTCTGGGTTGACCTCCCAACTCACTTTGAAGTCTCTTAGTCCTATGAACTCATTTGTCTTTACCATTTCCCCCTTTTATTTGAAGTCTTTTTCCAGTCATACTGCCCATTGGCATTTGTAGGTAATCCCTTCCCCAGAATTAAATTCTGCCCATCAACCAAGTGTAACACTCTCAATATCTATCCCTAAAAATTGTTCTCCCAGTTAACACAGTTCATATTAGTGAAGTCTTACAAATGTACTTTTTGTGTAGGCTATTACCTCTCAAATTGGGCATTTGCTGTTAGGCTGTGATTTGACCAGCTTTAATGGCCTAAAGGTGATGAAGTGTGGTGTCACTTGATTTTTGGGAAGAACAATCATCAATCCTGTGAGGTCCTGTTCCAGGTGATGTCATTGTGTGTTCTCCACTAAATGGGATGCTGTTCTAATGGAACTAGGGCACAGGACTGTTTTAGGTTGCAAAAGGGCAGCTGATGCAAATGACCAGAAATAGGTTTGATTTGATAATGGAAATATATCTGAGATAAAAGTTTATACTTCCAAAGCTTTGAAAATTTCAAATTGAGGCAACATACATGGTGATTTCTCACAAAAATCAGCTGCCACATGCTGAAGCAAGATTGCTGTGGATCTTTGAGGAGACAAGCTCACCTGTAGGCAACAAGACAAAGGGCTTGTCTCTTTCCACTCCATCTATATCAGTCTCAACTATGCCTCATTCTTCCCGTGTGCAGCTGAAAATTATTGAGCATAAGGTTCTTATATACCTGGACCTCAGCTCTTTGAGTTCCTTGGGGGCTTCTTTATTCTTGAACTGCTCCACAGGTCCAGGCTCTTGTGGACTTTGTGCTTAAGCAATCTTCTAGTCTTCTCTCACATAGCAGGGTCAAAAGTAGTGACCTACTTTTCTTGTGTCTGTGTATGTCTCTTTCTGTGTCTCCATTTATATCAGAGCCATGAAGAGGGAAGAGACTCAACATAAGTCATCCCCCCCAACATAGCTCAATTAAAAGTCCAAAATTGATATTTTCAAGAAATTTATGCAAAGTCCTCCCAAAGGAATTTTAATGTAATCAATGTTTATCACAACCACAGGTATAGATTATTTTAGAATCTTTATCTTTCCCTTTTTTGGAATTCATGAAATAATCTCAGACTGCCACAAGGGCTGACTCTTCTAGCACAAAGATTCAGAGATCTTGGAACTTCTAAATCTCAGGCTCTCATGCAAATTTCTCCACTTCATCCAAAGTATACACCATTCAAAATAATGAAGAAGGTATAATTTGGAGATGGCATATGCTTTACTAAGTGACTTAATCCTGCACTTAGCTTGAAAATTAACAATTAATACAACTGACTCAAAATAAGAAACATATCTAATATATGTATAGGTAGAAATTTAGGATAGTTTAGTTGGAACTGAATTTGTCAAGCTCCCCTGATTTTAAAGGTTGTTCCCTGCTGTCTACCCAAAAAGAAAGGGCTTGGGAGTTATGCCATGCTCCTCAGGTAGCAGGAACACAAACTGCTCTATCACCATGGGCCACAGGCACTTGATGATTAGCATTATGTTCAACAATTGGCTGCTGAGGGCAACGTTCAATCTGTAGCTCATATGTAGCATTTTCAGATTAAAAACAGCTGGCACTTCTTCATGCTGCATACTATTTATTTCCCATAATAAAACTTCATTAGTGATTCTGTATGAATTAAATAAACTAAAAGATTGAATAAAATGTAAACCATTTAAGTATTAATCATAATAATTAAGAATTCAAAGCACAATTTTGATTTAAATTTTAATGAAATACTTACATATCGTACATGCATAGGAATGAAACTTTTAATGCCAGTTGCCGCACTGCCGATTATTCTGTAGAAATGATCCTTCAATTATCACATTCATTTTTAACATATTTGTTGAGATATAATTTACATACTAAACAATTCAACTATAAAAAATGTACAATTCATTACTGTTTTGAACATCACCAGATGCTAAATTTAGGATGCATTGATCATCCCTAAAAAAAACTCAAAATTGATTACCACTCACTCTGTATTCCTCTTTACTTTTTTATTTTGAAGTAAAATTTTGGTCTAGAGAAACTCTTCTACTTTTTGGTTTTTAATAATATTTTTTTCTAAAAGATACTTAGATTACATAAATGTTACACAAAAATTATAGGGATTCCCATATGCCCCACTTCCCACACCTCCCACAACCTCCCACATGAACATCCTTCATTTGTGTGGCACATCAACTGCAATGGATATACACATCCTGTTGCTTTGCCATTAAGCATGGACCATAGTTCACATTGTAGACAACACTCTCTACCACACAGTCATGCATCTTATATGATGATATAAAATGACCTATATCTGTCATTGCATTATCACTCAGGATAATTCCCAAATCCTGAAAAAGCCCCTGTATTACAATGGCTTTTCCCTCTCCCTGTCCGCAAAGCATTCAGTGGCCAATGGCTCCACATTAATGATGTAATTTCTTCCATTGCTTGAATCACAATATGTGTATAAGAGAATACCAGTAAGCCCACTCTAGTCCATAACTCTTCTCCCAGTCCTGAGGAGTCTGGGATGGTGATGTCCATTCCACCTCCACGTGAGAGAAGGCTTATACCCCATGGATAAGATGGATGGATTTACCCTGCCTGCAGCTGAAGACTCTCTACAATCCCTTGGATGGCCATTGTCCATTATCATCTCCCTGCCAGGTGTCCTCAGTGAGTCCATTAAGCAGTAGAGTAGGAGTTGCAACTCCACTGAGTTCCCGAGCCCAGCTGGCACAAGAGCAGCCCAAAAGATTCCAGTTACTGGATGTACACCTATAAACTCGAGCACCACATAGAGGTTTGAGTAGAAGGGACAGAAGAAACATGTGCAGGGATGACATATTTGGGTCCAACTCTGTCACACTCAGGAGCACAGATTCTGAAGTAGGGCCCACTGATAAGGCACCAAACTCTAGAGCTATCCACCCTGACATAGGACCTGGGTGTCTCCAAGCCCTCATGAGCATCCCTATTTGGGGTGATATCCACACTGGAAGCCTTTGAGGTCCTACTGAGATGTGCATAAGTGCTACCTCTGGGATGACCTCCTGACTCACTTTGAAGTCGCTTAGCCACATGAACTTATTTGTCTTTACCTTTTCTTCCTTTATTTGAGTTTTTCCCAGTCGTATTGCCAGTTGGCACTTGGTAGTAATCCCTCATTTCCAGGAAGTCTCATCCCCAGGAGTTATGCCTCATACTGGGAGGAAGGTAATGCATTCATATGCTGAGTTTGGCTTAGAGAGAGGCCATATTTGAGTAGCAAGGAGGCTCTCAGGAGGCAAATCTTAGGCACCCCATACCAATAAGCTAAGTTTCTATTTCAAGAGCAAGGACTCATAAGCCTAGTCATCAAAATCAAGAGGCCATCAGTGGGCCATTCTCCTTTGCCAGACACTGCCCCTGCCCTTGAGGGACTGTTGCTGCTCCCTTGGAGAATGTGGCAGAGCTCTCCAGGATGAAAATTCAGTATTCTCTCATTTATTCAATAATTCTCTCATTTATTCATTTATCATAGTGATTCTCTACCTGCTGTGACCATGCCCTGTGAACATTTGAGCAATTTTATATACCTTGTATGTATTTTCATGTGAACTTCCACCCATGCACCCTGACACACTGTACAAATGATCCTCTTCCACCCAGTTGAAACTCTTCTGTGATCCAAAGTTTCTTTAAAGATGAAGCCAATACAATAGCCAAATACAATTAATAGGAAAATGGAATAATAATGCTAAGTTTAAATGTAAGAGATAAAATACATGAAAACTTAAAAAAAAACTAAAAATTTTTAAATTAAAAGATTGGGATATTCAAAACATGGAAAATTTTTTTATTTTTTTTTACATTTTGCCTTTTATCCTCACAGTATCTGGTGTCCTGTCTGTACCGTGGCACCCTTCCCCTCTATTGTCTCACTATTTTTCACTGAATTTTCAAAGAAGATTTAGGTCACAGCAAAGTCACACACAGAATACAAGAGATTCTCATATACCTAACCTTCTCCCCCTTTCCTCACCCCATATTGAAACCTCTTTGTATGTGGATCGTAGCATTTTTATAACTGATATATTGATAGTGAAACACAGCTACTAAATATTGTCGGTGGTTTACATTTTAGACCATACACTGTTATAAATTTAATGCTATTTACCATGTCCCGTCTCTATCACTGTAAGGTAATGAAGAACATTTCCACTGACCACTAAATACCCCCTGTTTGAAATATTCTGTTCCTCCCTCTCCACCCCCACAGCCCATGATGACATACTGGCTTGGCCCAATGGATGACAAGATTCATAGTTACCTACAACAGGAGGTCTGGACATAGTAGTTTTATCTCTCCTGTTAGGAACCGTCCTTGCTCTTGAGAGACCCCACCTGTATATTTCCAAATGAATCAGTCCTCTCAAAGATGGGATTGCAACTCTTTCCCACTCAATATGTGGGTCTCCACCCACTGATACAACACATTATGACAGACTGAACACTCATACACTCCCTAGATCCTGCACCAGATATGTCCTGTCCTGAATTCACCCCCAACCAATACCCTAAACCAATGACACTTCCTTGTCGTATTGTCATAAGGGCATTCCCACCTCTGAAATTTCAACCTCATACCCACAAATCCCAAGTGGTCACCTGGTCCCTCCCCATCTCTCTCCCCAGTGTCCTCGGTATTCTAACCCACTCTGCCCAAACTCCCCACCTGTCAACCCTGCACCACCAATTGCAATAATACTACTACCCATCTGTCCTATCCCTTCAATACACAACTACACTCTATCACTCTACCATATATTATATCTGTATGAGTGATGGCTCACAACTTTCTCTTCTCTTCTCTTTCTTGTAAAACAATCTTTCAGACAATGGTTCTCAGAGACTGCTCAATTTCCTTAATTCATATCAGTGAGGTCATGTACTGCTCATCCTTCAATGCCTGGCTTGCTTCACTCAACATAAGGTCTTCATGATTCACCGATGTTATCCCATGTGTTAGCACTTTATTCTTTCTAACAGCTGAGTAATATTCCATTGTATGTATGTACCACATTTTGTTTATCCATTCATTTGTTGATGGGCACCTGTGTTGATCCCAACTTTTGGCAATAGTGAACAATGCCGCTATGAACATTGGTGTGCATATATCTTTTAGTGTCTTTTCTTTCAATTCTTATGATTATATACTCAGCAGTGGAATCTCTGGATCATATGGAAGTTCTATAGATAGTTTTTTGAAGAACTGCCAGACTGTCATCCACAGTAGCTGGACCATTCCACAATCCCACCAGACTTGGATGAGGGTTCACATTCCTCCACATCCTCTCCAATACATATAGTCTGCTGTTTTTTTAATAGCTGCCATTCTAATGGGTGGTAGATGGTATCTCATTGTAGTTTTGATTTGCATTTCCTTAATAACTAGTGATGTCAAGCATTTTTTCATGTCCTTCTTAGGCATTTGTGTTTCTTCCTTGGAGAATTGTCTTTTCAGGTTGCTTGCCCATTTTTAAAATAGGTTGTTTGTCTTTTTATTTAAAAGGTGTAAGATTTCTTAATATATGCAGGATTTTAGGATGGATCAGATATGTTTGCTAAATATTTTATCCCATTAGGTAGGCTGCCTGTTATTTTCTTGATAACATCCTTTGAGGTGCAAAAGTTTTTAGTTTGAGGAGTTCCATTTATCCATTTTTTCTTTTGCTGCTCGTACTTTGAGTGTGAAATCTATGAAAGCATTACCTATTAGAAGGTCGTTTAGATGCTTCACTACATTATCTCCCAAGGTCTTTATGGTCTTGACTCTTATATTTAGATCTTTGATCCATCTTTAGTTGATATTTGTATAAGGTGTGAGATGGTGCTCCTCTCTCTTTCTTTTGGTTATGGATAAATATTTCTTCAAGCCCCCTTGTTGAAGTGGCCATTATCTCCCATCTGAGAAGGCTTGGTGGCCTTGTTGAATATCAGTTGACTCTATGTGCAAGGACTTATATTGGAACTTTCAATTCGGTTTCATTGGTCAGTATATCTATCCTTGTGCTAATACCATGCAGTTTTGACCACTGTGGCATTGCAGTATGTTTTAAGGTCAGATTTTATGATACTTGCAACTTCATTTTTCTTTTTCATTATGTCTTGGGCAATTCGGGGTCTCTTACCCTTCCAAATAAATTTTGTAGTTACTCTTTCAAATTCCTTAAAGAGAACAGTACTGATTTTTATTGGGATTGCATTAAATCTGAAAATGAGTTTGGGTAGGATAAAGATCTTGATGATGTTCAGTCTTCCTACCCATGAACAGGGAATATTCTTCCATTTATTTAAGTCTTCTTTGATTTCCTTTAAAATGGTTGTGTAGTTTTCTGTATATAAGTCCTTTACTAAATCTTTAGATAAATTTCTTCCTAGGTATTTGATTCTTTTAGTTACTATTGTAAATTGTATTTTTTTCTTGATTTTCTCCTCAAATTGCTTGTTATTGGGGTACAGAAATGCTACTGA
>PVKH010022971.1:0-13966 GCA_004027955.1 Chaetophractus vellerosus
TTCAAAGCTAATAGAAGATAGAAGGAAAACAGTTAAAAATAGAGGCAAGTTCCTTCAACAGTCATTTTGCTATAATCAGCATGCTTGGATTGGGAAAATGATAAGAGTACCTTAAATGCCAGTATTAGGTATGGGGTTGATGAATAGTACTCAACTCAGGTTGGAGCTCAGATGGTAGGTCTAGAGAATGAATTTGAAGGATTGTGCTGAGTTTATAACACAAAACAAAAACCACTTGTTATAATTTTCTTCCAACTGTGTCCAGGACTGTAAGGAGATGCTTTGATAATAACATATGACAGAGAATTTGCAGAACCCCTTAACTCCAATTTACCTTCTATATTTTCCCCCAGAATAAACTTGAAATGGAAAGTGAGGAGGACATAAAAAGTCATGTGGTATTATACTGAGTGAGAAAGAGATAATATTAAAACAAATATGTATTTTGAATGAATTTAAACATTCATAAAGTTATAGTACAGGCTTTTTTTAATTTTGCAGATATCAGCATAGGTACTATTTTTTATTTTTTGGAAATCTCAGAAAAATGGAAAAATTCCAAAAGGCCAGGTAGCTAAAGTTTTCAATTTGCAAAATGAACAATTGTTGAATATTACAAATTATGAGAGAATAATTTTGATGTCATTATAAGGGAAAAAAACTGACTGGACTTTAAAACATGAATAGCCTTTTGGGCAAGGATTAATTCACTTTGATAGATGTTAGCATATAAGAGCATTAATATTGTGGTCAGAGAAACCTGAATTTAAATTCTGCTGAGGTATTTTGAAATATTATCATTTCCCTGAATCTTACTTTCTTCAACCCTAAAATGAGTATAACGCTGATGAGAGAGTTAAATAATATAACATGGATAAGAAGATTAAATAATGTACGTGAAAGAATTGATATGGTTCCATTGTAAATAGAAGGATTAGGTTTCATTATTGATTCAAATATTATGTATGCCCAGATCATGGAGTTGGAAACTATAAAGATGAATACACTAGCAATAATCTTCTGTAATATATTATATTTGCAGAGGATTTTGTACATTTTTTTAATGATTTAACATTTATAAGTGTTTTGGCTTTATTCTAAAACAATTCATGAAAATGTGTAGAGTTTAAATTTCTATTTAAATAGATGTGGCAACTAAGATTTGGAGCTATAAAGTTGGAAGCAATGTTGTATATCGGAAAATTCCCTGAACATCAGGAGGTTCCATTCCAAGTTCTACCATTTGTGTGCAATGTTTCTTGATAAGTTATTTAGCACTCTGATTTTTAGTTTCTGTAACTATTGAAAGTAGATAATATTGCCTAATTTATTGAGTTCTTGCGAAGGTGAATTTATAGACTGCACAAAAGAGTTTGTGGAATTTTTCGATAAAATTTGATAAATTTGACCACATTGAATAAACAAACTTTAGTATCTTCAGATAAAGAATCCATTTCAGTTTGGTTGGATCTGTCTTGAATTTGTTCTCTTCAACAATAAAGAGAACAAAACCAGAAAGTTAGAAAAGACTGCTCGACTGCAGGATGCCAGAAATAAGATGAAAAGTATCTCAAGAATCGATAATTATAAAATGTAAAACAAATAAAATTGGAATTTTGAAATTGGGTTCAAATGTCTTTCATTCAAAAGAAATTGGACCTAGTCTGAATCTATGATTTTCACATAATCCAATCATGTGTAATATTGTAGCTCTAGAAACAAATACATGCTTAGTTTTACCAATATAAGTAAGCACATTCTGGTCATAACATTTTCAGAAGTTCATTGAACTACATGATCAAGGTGAAAAAGTAAATAAGGTGGAGGATATGAAATCTTTCTCATAGTGTTTAAGAATTAGGAGATATTTGAATGTGAGAAGAGAATTCTCAGAAGTAACTTAATAATTTCAAAATCTCAAATGATGCCACAAACAGTCAAAGACTAGTGTTAGAACTAATAAGTAGAAACAGATTTCATAACTTTCTCATAAAAGGGTTGTAGGATTAGTGAAAAAAGCTTAGATTGTTTTTTAAAAAAACTTTTTATTATTGTGATATACATACAAGTCAACATTTCCCATTTTTAGTTTAGAGAGATTTGAATTGCTATTAAAAAAATCTATATGCTGCTCTGAAAGTTAAATAATTTACTGTTAAGTTTACATATCTTCTCCTTTTCAAAATTGAGAATGTAAATACCAAATCAGAATGGTTGCAAAGATTAGTGGAGATAAGGCAAGTGAAACATTAGATTGTGCTTTGTAAACATTTAATAAACTTTATCGTATAGAAAAAAAACTAGGCTATTTACCGAAGGCCAAAGATTTCATAAAGAAATTATTATCTAGAATGGAAAAAGGACAAAAATATTAGAATATTGGTTCACAAAATGGATGTTCTTTGCAATTTGAGTGGGAAGTTGGCACTCAAATGTTTAAAACTTATCAGCAATGCCCATTGAATGAGAAAAGGAAATAAAGTTTAGGATGAAAGAAAAGGATAATAGAAAATGAAAATAAAGAAGACACATTTTTCTTCATAAGATATGAAAAAAGCCAAGAATATTTTTCCAGTGTTATTCAAACTGGAGCCTTGTGTCATTAGTAACTTGTCAGATTTCTGAGAACCTATTGGAAACTCCAACTTAAGCCTGCAATCCACATACAGGGCATCACCAGATTTTGCAAAGAATTTGTCACTAACAATAGCCAGAAAACTATAATTTGTGAATGATTTACTTTCCAAATAATTTAGAATACATTTAAAATTATACCTACAATTGTTAATCACTTGGTTGCTTCACTGGGAGAGGAAAAGGTAAACTGAAAATAACCACTAGAAATTGCACATAACCTATGATCGGGCTTACTACGTGTAGTCCGTAGCAGTATGTTGCAAATGTGAATGGCATCTAAGAAACATTGACACACACCACTCATTACCTGTGAGCTCTCATGTGACAAGTGCATCTTAAAAGCACCACTATAATCAGCTATAATTGCTCATAAATGCAAAGGAACCATCAGCACTACAAAAATGGGTTCAGCTGTATTCAGAATGTGTCTATTTTCCTTTCTTAGCAGAGAGAAATGTCCTAAACACAGAGAAAGCCATCAGCACTTTACTTTCATTATTTAGCTGAATCTGGAACTTATCCTAAAATTTCCAAAATACAAAGATGGGATAATATGTGTATATATATATATACACACACACACACGATTTGACTTGAAGAG
Organism: Chaetophractus vellerosus; assembly: GCA_004027955.1. Taxonomy (NCBI): domain Eukaryota; kingdom Metazoa; phylum Chordata; class Mammalia; order Cingulata; family Chlamyphoridae; genus Chaetophractus; species Chaetophractus vellerosus. The sequence goes on from PVKH010022971.1 coordinate 3,239, forward strand.
GGCTGCTTCTTTTTGTGTTAATAATCACCATAATAATTATTATTGTCTGGCTTTTGCTTTATTGTTAATATACAAATTAGTAAGTCAAACTAAAATGGTTCATCTAGTATAATCACATATATTTATGCCAAGCAAACTAATATAAATCATTCTTTTTCCTATTCATTGTTGTGATTATATGGATTGTTGTGTTCCACTGAAACGAGGAACATTATTCACTTCAGAAAGAAAATATTTAAAATTTGTTGAAGCAAAAGGGACTATTGAAGAGGAAAAGTAACTGTGGAAAGACTTTCTACTTGTCTGTTAAATAATATTCAAGTGGCTTTGAGAGTTCACTCATCTTCAGAAGATGACTAACCTTTTAGATTGTGTCTGCTCTAGGAAACTCTGGCACAATGATTTTGGAATGAGCCAAGTTCTCAAAACACAATTATATGTTATTATTTTTTCTATCTTATGTTAGACCCATAATCAGATTGGAAATCTATAGTCAGTGATAATGGAGTACTGAGGCAATTGTCCATATCATTCAAGGCAAAGAAACACTTTGATTTAAAATTCTGTATCTAAATGATTGGGGCCAGAGTGCTGCTTTGGTTTGAATGATTTGGATAATTTTTCAGCTTTCCACTTCATCTTGCTAGTATAAATTGCCTAAAAGTGAATATATGAGTTTACCATATTCACTCAGAATATGTACATATTTTGTGGTATATAAAGTTTGTAAAAGTTTAAAGGACAATAAAAATGAAAACAACTGAAAATATCATTTACATATTTTCAATACCTCTTTTACAGAAAATAAATTACAGTTTGCAGGCTCACACGTGTTCACTAAATTGCATTTAGTGTAGCTATTTATCATTAAACTATGTCTGAAAATTAAACAATTCTTAAAAGTTTGATCACAATTGACTAACAAAGAAACTAATAAAAATCTTCTAAATTACACATGATTTTTTTCAAGTAAATTCACTTGGTGTCCTCAGTTACCAGAGTAAAAAACTCATAATTTGCAGAACCAGAATACCTAAAGAAATATCTACCTGCATTCTTGTCATTCTGTGTTCATGACTTTACTCAGTTTTCATTGCCATTTATTATGATTGCAATACACTAAATGATAAGCAGAAACCAACTACACTTCCCAAAGTGGATCATTGTACTTGTTTTAGTCTCCCTTTGTAAAGCCTAAGTTCTGATCCGTGCCGCAAGCACTAAGGCAATCAATGCTGATGAATGACTAGAAATGGTTTCTTTATTCCAGTCCTCACTGAATAGAAAGTTTCCATTATCTCGTTCAACATCTTCACTCTATCAATTTGACAGGGGCAGGCAGTTCCACACTTCACTGCTTTCACTTTGGAACTGTATTCTACTTATCTATCTGTTTCTAATATGAAAGAAAAATGAAAAATAATAAAGTCTAAAGAAAATTTCTTTTTGCACAAATATAAATGTCATCTTCCATTCTTCTTTTAATTGTTGTTCTGTTTTACCTGGAACATAATCATTTAAGCAGAATAAAAAATCATAAATGATGGTGCTCAATTGCTAAAGTGTTAGGTAAAATAAATCAAGTTTTACATGTTGGAAAGAAAAAAAAAACATTTTTTTTCTGTTCCTTTTTGATCCTAAATGATATGGCACATTTGTTCACTTTTCAAGGATTGGATAGCATCGTGGCTTTCTCTGGGGTCTTTGTTCAGGCAACCTGGCAGCTAAGAAAATCACCCAATATGCACCTATTGGGATTGTGTGAGGTGGCTTTTTCCCCCCCTTCCTTTTGTGAGTATTGTCTATCTCTATGGAGCAGAAGAGCATGCTGGAAAAAAGGCCAGGTGTGAACTGGCCTCTCTTTGGCAGCCAGACAGTAGGCTTTAGAGAAGAAAAGCCTCCAAGGTAACAGGACACAATGTCAAAAAGAAACTTTTTAGAGCAAAAAACAAGGAAAACCATGGAAATTGTTCTGGGCATTAATTACCAGAAATGACCACTGACAAGATTTTATTTCCTGCCAGAAATTCTCCTTAATGCTGCAAAGACAGTTTTCTAGTGAGCACATAACACAGTCTATGATGAGGAGCAAGGTTCATCCTCTAAACATCTGGGATAATCAGTATTGCACATAAGCTTAGACACACAGCCTGGCTATGCTGCCTCAGACAAGAGGCAGAGAGACCTTTGGGAAATCAGGATCTTTGCCACAAGGAAATAGAATCCTTCTTTTCCTACCGTTTCCTGTACCTTGTACATTTCCATGACACTTTCTAATAACTGCACCTGTGAAATAGAGATCTTTTTTAAACGGAAGGAGCTATTCATGATTTAGGGGAAAGAATATTAAATTTATATGAGGCAAACTCTCAAAATTATGATCTGAAATATTTCACTGATTACATATTTGTATAGTATCAGTTGTCAGTCATTTCATTTTATTTGGGTTGTGTCACTATAAAGAAATCTGTGAGGATAAGAAAATAAATCTCTGGGGAAGAAAAAGAGTTATGGAAATGAGCACATGTAACAGAAACCACTTAAACTAATATCCAACAAATAATATTGGTAAGGGTGAAGTGTTTAGAATTTCTGTGTTTGCCAGACACTGTCTCACAGTATGTCCTGAGACCAGTCAATAGAAATCTTTAAGTGCCACTTTCTACTTAGGCCATTGATGAAAAGCAACAAAAAATTATATCTTCAAATGTTGAAGATAACTTCAAATCTTACAGAATTGGCAAAAAGTGTCTAAATGAACCCATTAGAGGGGCTAAATTCATGTTTAATTTTTTAAATCATTCTTCTATTTTATCCTAAGCTATTGCTGGCCTGGTGGTATATACTAGTGCTATCTTTCATTCTTAATACCATATAATCTACAACATTAACTCAAGTGGTTTGCAAGCAATAATGGAATACAACTTTAAAATTGCAGTTATTAATACATTTGTCTTACAGATAAGAATGCTCAGACATTAGAGCTTTGAATTTTTTTTACTCCATTTTTGCATTTGGAGTAATGTTAGCTTTCTGCTACTTAAATTCTTTGTATTTTGGGATTAGTAGGTACAAATATTGGCATTGACACTATAAAATAGCAGGGTGCTTAAGAGCAGGGAAATCTAGATGGTGCCTGGGTTCAACACCTGACTTTAGCCACTTACAAGCTGTATGACCTGGGCAAGTTAATTGTTCTTCAATTTCCTTCTGTGAAAAATTGGACTAGATAATTGTACCTACCAAAGAGATGTTAGGGAGATAAAATGAGTTAATAATTGTAGAATGCTCAGAATGGTGCCTGGCATATGGTGAACTTTCTCTAAACATCAGTTTAAAAAAATATATTTACTGAAGACAAACTTTTAATAAATCCTGACATAAATTCATCTTTTTTTTTTCATTTTTCAAGAAGCAATCTGGCAGAAGAAAATCAAAGACAAACCACAGAATACAAATATAGTTGACTGTTACAATGTGGCAAAACCCCTCTTCTATCAGTTCTCAATGTCAGAAAAGCAGTGGAGTAACCCAAGCAGTTATAAAATGGAAAGTTGTGCTAAATATGCTGTTAAGCTTTTAATATATTTGTAATGAGTCTTTTCAGTCTACAGACTTTGGCATTAAACGAAATTAGACTTCATAAGCATTAAAAGCACTTGTAAATAATTATATTTATGAAAGAGTGAAAATAATTGAGTAATGTTTGGAGTTCAATAATTTAGTTTTTGGGGGTAGAAACTTCCTACAAAGTCAATATCCTAAAATTCATTTTCTATTCATTTAGCTTAGTCCTTTGGCCTCAGAGAGCAGCTCTTTTTCATTTGGGGCTCTTAGTTAACATGGGTGCTTCTCCTCCGGCACATTTATAGGCCTCATAGAAGCTTTATGTCAATCGTAAATGCAGACTTTTAATCCTTCAGGTACTGTTGATCTGGAATTTTATTTTATCTTTCCGGTTGGTGAAAATGACACATCCTTGGTGGGAGATGCTACTATGAATGGCAGAGCAATGGTATAAAAACTAAAGAGAATGAGTCCTGATGAAAAAAAGTGTGGGAGAGGAACTGTGAAATGAAAGTCCACGGGGAGAGGGAGAACTGTTAACTGGAGGCAGCAGGGGAAGAGAACTTCACAGTGAGAATCTAGAAAAAGAGCGAGTGCTGCTGTGTGATGACGCAAGAGTCAGGACAGGGAATAACATGGCAAGTGGAAAGGGGAAGCTGGAAACATATATTCTGTATTTGAATTTCCCTGAGATAACGTGGATTTTGTCTCAGGACAAGCTAGGTACTTTCATATAGGCTAGTGTAATTCAAACAATTCTTACAAATACTGGTGGATATTTTCAAAATCTCTATTTTATTAAATGCAGATTTTTATAGAACCATAGATGTAATTATAAGCATTAAAATCTGTTTATTATATAGGTGGTGAATTAGAAACAGCATATATCATCTTTCTTTGTATGGCAAAGTAAGGTTAGAAGTAAGGAAAGAGACAAAGCAGAGACTAGATAAGACCCTATTTTAACAGTGCAGCAAGAAATGAAGTCGTGGAATGTGTATTGACAGTGAAGAAGGGGAAAAGGACTGAGATTTATTTTGAGTGTAGAATGGCTTACATAGTGCTGAATACATGCCAAAACTATTTTTATGAGTTTTACATGTATTTCTTCAGTCATTCTCACAAGAATCCCATAAGGTAAGACCTACTATTATCCCCATTTTACAGAAAATAAAATGGATGTGTAAAGGGATTAAGCTAATCATCCAGGTGATAAGTGCTGGAGTCAGGATTTTTAGGGCCTTCTCTAAGGCCATGCAGATCATTCATCACGCAAGGGAAGCTGGCAAAGATTTGAGTAGAGCTGAAATCTAGCTCATGTTCCACTGAACAAGCTATGCTCTGTCCACTTGAAGGAAAGTAGCCTCTTCTGATTTGCTCAAATGTATTGCTTGGGCTAATGGTGACCCTGCTTAATTTGAGCCTTGGCAATGTGGCACTAAACTCTATATTTTAAATATCATGGTAAATACACTATATACGGGCAATGAAGGAGTGGGAGGAATCCAGGATAATTCTCAAATTTCTCTTTTAAGCAATTGGATACACCTTAGTGCTATTGACTGTTTTTAGTGAATAATTAAAATATGGATATAGTTATAACATAAATTATATCATGTAAATTCAAATAAATTCTTGGAACAAGAATTTTAATATTTTATTTCATGTTTATGAAAACCTAATAGGATAGCCTTTTGGGTTAAATTGTGTCCCCTAGAATGACCTGATCAAGTCCTAACCCCAAGTATTGTGAATGTGAATTTACTTGAAAATAGGATCTTTAAAGTTGTTATTAGTTGAGACCAAACTTGATTAGGCTGGGCCCTAACCTAATACGACTAGTGTCCTTATAAGGAGAATAAATTTGGACACACTAAGAGAGACAGAGAGAGATGGCCATGTGATGGAGACAGAGATTGAGTTATGCTGCCAAAAGTCAAGGACTACCACAGTTTGCCAGCCACCTATGAAACCAGGGGAGAGGCAGGGATCAGATTCTCCTCTCTAAGAAGAGGCATGGCCCTGCTGACACCTTAATTTTAGACTTTTGGCCTCCAGAAGCATAAGATAAAACATTCCTGTTGTTTGAGCCAAGTAGTCTGTGGTATTTTTTTATAGCAGCCCTGGCAATCTAAGACAGGTAGAAAAGGGGCTTCACTCTTCTCAATCTTGCTTGATTTGGGGAAAATGACTGGCACCAATGGTATCAAATATTCCTTGGCTTTCTGACCTCTGGTTGAGAGAGTCCAATGTGATTGGCAGTAGATGGGGAGAGGAAGTCCAGGACATTTATTGCCCCAGACAACCACATCTTTCAACCAAATTTCAGAGCTCCTGCCTCATAGCTCTTTCCACACCATTCCCCTCTCTGACTACAAGCTGTTCCTCCCCTTGCCTTTTTGGCAACCTTCTAGCGTTATTAAATGGTACTGCACTATCCTTCTGGTCTTACTACACACCCTGCCCTTTATTAAACTCTCTTCAAATTACCCAACATAAGGAGTCATTTGTTTCTTTACAGGACCTTAACCTATGCATGATCCAGATTCCCATTTTAAAGTTAAGGAAAAGCTAGGTCACTTAGCTAGTAGGTTCAGTTCAGTTTGAGAAGTGTGTGGTACTATGCAACACAGAGAAGGAAACAAAAACTTTGAAGACATAAGGAATGGTTTTAAAAAGGAACCTTGAAAGGTCTAGAATTTCCTCAGTTCAACAAAGGGAAAAAGACATTATAGGCAGAGAGCATCCTGTGCAAAAACAGGGAGGAGTAAAGGGTAAAGGAAGCCTGCTAGAACTTCAAATAGATCCTCTTTGCTGCCTTACAGGAAGCCAGGAATGGTCAGAAGTGAACTTGTAAAGGTAGCCAGGAACATAAGAGGGGCAGTCATCAACTGACTATGTTATGAGATTTTTACCAGGCACAGAATCTTGGGTGAGTAGAAAATTTAACTTGATTTCCCCAAGCCTGATGATAATCACGCAATAAGTTTGATTTTAAAGATAGTAATATGTATGCACACATTTGCATACATTTCCTCTGCAATCATGCATCTATTGTATACGCATTGATAGGGCATAGTGCAGTTATACATCTCTATGCTAAGTGAAAACTAAATATTCTGCTAGTAAAATCCAAAACCCAAATAGTTGAATGTTAGTGAGAAGGTTTTAAATAGAAACCGACTTACTTTTTAGAAAATTTTTATTGTGCTGTTTTGTTTTGTTTTGTTTTTACTGGGAAGATTTACAGTTGTCCTTATTGGAGGTCAAATTTTATGACTGTGAGTATTAGGAAATTAACTAAAAATCATTTTCTTAACAGATGGACTTGCATGAAATCTTATAGACTGTACAATTATGTTTTCCTAAGCTGGATGGCATTTTTGCATAATGACAAGGTAGTTAAATTAGGTGACATGTTTTGCCTTTGTTAGCAATCTAATTTTTAGAAATATATCACAGTCAGCAGAAAAGGAAGATAACAACGGAGCAGATAATGCTGAGAGTAGATAAGTTCTTTATAAAAAAGATAAAATTAACTTCAATGATAGGCATGCAGATGGTGGGTTTTGGAGTCAGATTCCTTTGGGTAGAATAGTATTTAACTTCTCTGTGTCTGTTTCCCTACTTAAAAGATGAGGATAATAATAATGTGAATCTTAGAGTATTTGAGGATTGAAAGAAGTAATATACATGAAGCACTTAAAATAATGTCTGACACATGGTAAGCACTAGTTAACTGTTAATTATTATGATTAAACACATTGGTACAATAGCTGTCATACAATAAGATTTTTAACAATACTAGTTATTACTGTATTTTTCCTCTTTGTAAATGCAAAACTTGATGCAAACAAAATCTAGAACATTTGACTATTCCAATATTTGAATATAATCACATATCCAACTCTTCTCACCCATGTATTTCTTCATCATTATTGAAAAATTACTTGTGGTGTCAGATAATCATTTAGAGCCAAGAGGATGTTGATGATGACCAACTAAATTCCACTTTTCCCTGAGTATATCTCAAAATGCAATTCAAAACTGGTTTAAGCATCATGATGAATTTATCAACACTACCTGAGTTTGTTTAGTGTATCATAAGGGAAAATGAAACTCATAATACCAATAACTGTAATCAGAGCAATACTTGTTTTCTCACTAGTGTTACCACTATCCTCCCTTCTAAAGGATACTGTTTGTGGTTGGTTGAATTATATACCCCAACAAACACTTGTGCTTAATCTTAATTCGTGTCCCTATGGGTATGAAGCCATTGTAAATAGGACCTTTTGAAGATGATATTTTTAGTTCAGTGTGGCAAACTGAACCTGGCTGCACCTTAAGCTGCTTTACGGGAAGCCTTATAAAGAAAACCCAAACGTTACAGAAGCCAGAAAGGAGAGGACCTAACTCTATGAATGGATTCCCAAGCCTCAGCAGAACACTGTGGACTCCTTGGAGGAAGCAATTTTTCTAGCCTCAGAAACAATAAAACAAATTCCAGTTTAAGCCAGCCAATAGTGTAATGCTTGCCATAGCAGCCTTTGAAGCTCAAACACTGTTCTACACCTGGTTTTGTTTGCACTAACCAAAGGAAGGATATTGGATTTATACAGAAGGCTATTGTTAAGACAGTATAATATCTATGATTTTATGGCAATGAAAACACGGTATTTTACCTAAGAGATCAACTGATTTCTTGAGCTAATTTTGTTACAGTTAGATTTCAACATTTAGTTTGGGTGTTTAAGAATAATCTTATCTGAAAGGAAAATCAAGTCCACAATATTGGTAAAACAATTGTTTGAAATTTCTGTTCAATTTACATGGTCTCCTAACTATTTGGCATTTTAAAATGAAGATTTTTGTCCTTCTCTGTAATATTTTTTGTGTCTAACCTTTAGGTTGGGTCTGGAGAACACAGTCTGCTATAGTTCATTTGGGGGTCTATCAATGAAGAGATAATGTGCTAAAACCAAAAAGAGAGGTTTGGACACACTTTTCGACTGAAATTGGTTAAAGTATCACTTGCTGAGAATCAGGCAAAGATGACGTAGTTGACACAAATTATGGGGAAACAAAATAATTATTAAATGAAAGCTATATTTTAATTAGACAAAAAAGTGAAAGAGAAATCAATTTAGAAACTAATCGGACATGAGGCACCAAAATAAATCCCTAAGGGAGGAAAGAATTAAATGTCAAAATCCAATCTTAAGAAATTAGAATAAAATGGAACAATGAGTTTTAGAAACTTCATATTAACCCTATAACTAAAATGGGCAACGGGCAACATAACTAAATGCTCTCCCTCCCCAAACACATTTCGTTAATACATTAAAATGTTGGCCCTTAAATAGGATATTTTTATTTTTATTTATTTGTATAGACTTGATATACTTAAACATCTTCCCTCACAATAACTTAAAGTGGGACTACTCATAAGCAAGAATTGTTAGACAACACATTTAGTTAATATTGTACACTGAAATAATTTTTTATCCTTAAAAATAGAGATCTTAGATATTGATCAATAAGCTCATTCCAGTTTATCATTTTTTGTTTATTTATTTTTATACAATTCCATTAATACATGGAATAAATACCTAGTAAGTTTGTACTCTACTTGTATGTTCCAATTAGTTTATTTTTACGCAATCACTTGCATGCACATAATACATGACATTGAGCCATCTAAAAATATTGCTCTTGGGCCAGCCGTATAGCCCAGTGGATAGGGCGCCGGTATACCACATGGGAGGCCCTGGGTTCGGTTCCCGGGGACCTCTCCTAGCGGGCAGACCACCTTGAGAAGGGCAAGCTGCCATGGGTGGGCAGAGCCGCCGTGGGCAGGGCAAAAAGCTGCCACAGACAGAGCAAAGCTGCCACGGGCAGGGCAGGTCGCCCGCGAACGGAGCTCAGCCAGCCACCCGCGAACTGAAGCGGAGCCGGCTGTGAATGGAAGCAGAAGCCGCCAGCAAGCGGGGCAAAGCCGCCTGCACGGTGACCAGTCTTGGCGCACTCGGCGCCGCAACAGGGGGAGACAAAGCAGACAGAGAGGAACATAAGAATGGACACACAGCAAGAGCAAGCAGAAGTGGGGGGGGAATGTAATAAATAAAAAATAAATCTTTAAAAAAAATTTAATTTAATTTAAAAAATTTAAAAAATAAAAAAATAAAAATATTGCTCTGGTAGTTCAGATTGGTTGAATATTGACATGTCATATGGCTCTACCTAATATACCTAGGTTCATTTACTCAACTTATATATATATGTATTATTGTCTAGATAACAACATTATCTTTCATAGGCTATTACATTTATTTTGAAGTGTCTTTGAAAAACACCAATACTCAAATTTCCTAGTTTTACAGAGAAAATCAAATGCTTTATAGTTTAACAATTAAATATTAGTAGGATTTCTTTCTGGTTGTTCCTCGAGCACTGGTTTAAACAATATACTTGAAGCATAAGATAGTTTATATGTCATCCTATGTTGACATTTTAAATAAGAGTTTCTGGTCATCTAAATAGGTGATCTGTGAGTGACTTTACTCTGGGTTTTGCTTCTATTATATCACTGACCCACTTCTGACTTGGATTTTTTGTTCACCCATCTCTCACACATATTTTAAGATAATGACAGGACTCAACACAGTGACATGCTCATAGGAAGTGCTTAATAAGTATGCATGTAATGGATAGATAAATATGTGTTGAATAAATGTGGATGGAATGATAAGGGGATATAGAGGGACATAAGAGAAAATATTCAGAAAGCAATTCTATTGCATGCAATGCATGGAAATTATATTTTCTAAAATTTCCTCATAAATTTGTAGTTGATGATAAATACTTTAAATATTATTTATGATATTTTAGACTTCTGAGAAAAATCTAGTAGAATGACACATAAACAAGTAGTAGTTGCAAAACATGATGAACAATTGTCCGAGGGTTTTTCAAGTGTTGGGACAAGAGGAGAGATTTTTGTAAACAGTATATGTATATGCATTTCTGGTTGAATTTAATATTTCTGATTAATGAAACCAATGGTAAATTTCATGTTTATTCATAATTTTATATCTGTTTTACATAAGACACTGAACTAGTGTCTCTGTTGTATCCACCACAGTTTTATATTATAATACA
>PVKH010022972.1:0-13908 GCA_004027955.1 Chaetophractus vellerosus
AGGGCGAGCCGCCTGCAACTGGAGCAAAGCCACCAACGAACGGAGCAAAAAAGCCACCTGGGAACAGAAGCAGACCCGCCCACAAATGGGGCAAGCCGCCTGCGCAGTGAGCTAACTTGGTGCGTCCCCACAGCAGGGGGAGACAAAGCAGACATAGAAGAACACAAAAAATGAACACACAGCAAGAGCAAGCAGAAAAGGGGAGGGATATGTAACAACAAAAAAAAAAGAAATGAAAGGGAGGAAGTTACAACTGATCCCACAGAAATAAAAAGAATCATAACAGGATATTATGAGACACTATATGCCAATAAACTAGACAACCTAGATGAAATAGACAAATTCCTACAAATGCACAAACAACTTACACTGATGCTACAAGAAACACAAGAACTTAACAAACCAATCACATTTAAAGAGATTGAATCTGTCATCAAAAATCTCCCAGCAAAGAAAGTCCAGGACTAGATGGCTTCACAGGTGAATTCTACCAAGCATTTCAAAAAGAATTAACACCAATCCTGTTTAAACTCTTCCAAAAATTGAAGAGGAGGGAAAATTACCCAACACATTTTATGAAGTCAACATCACCCTAATACCAAAGCCAGATAAAGGTACTACAAGAAAAGAAAATTACAGACCAATCTCTCTAATGAACATAGATGCAAAAATTCTCAACAAAATACTTGCAAATAGGATCCAACATCATATCAAAAGACTTATACATCATGACCAAGTAGGATTTATTCCTGGTATGTAAGGCTGGCTCAACATGAAAAATCATTGTAATACACCACATTAACAAATTGAAGGAAAAAAAAAACCACATGATAAAATCAATTGATGCAGAAAAGGAATCTGACAAAATCCAGCATCCTTTTTTGATAAAAACACTTCAAAAGATAGGAATAGGAGTAAAATTCCTCAGTATGATAAAAACCATGTATGAAAAACCCATAGCCAACATTGTACTAAATGGGAAAGGTTGAAAGCTTTCCCTCTAAGATCAGGAACAAGACAAGGATGCCCACAGTCACCATTGTTATTCAATATTTTACTAGAAGTTCTAACTAGGGCAATTAGAGAAGAAAAAAAATTAAAGGCATCCAAATAGGAAAAGAGGAAGCAAAATTCTATTTATGGATGACATGATCCTGTACTTAGAAAATTCTGAAGTATCCATGACAAAGCTACTTGAGCTAATAAATGAGTTCAGCTAACCCTAACCCAATTTTTTACTTATGGTCAAATAATATTCCATTGTGTATATGTATCACACTTTGTTTATCCATTCATTTATTGATGGACGCCTGGGTTGTTTCCAGCTTTTGGCTATTGTGAATAATGCTGCTATAAACATTGGTGTATAAGTATCTGTTTGTGACCCTGTTTTCACTCTTTGGGTATATATCTAGAAGTGGAATTGCCAGGTCAAATGGTAATTCTATAAGTAACTTTTTAGGTAACATTATATTGCTTTAAAAAATAATAATAATAATTATCCTTGAGGGTATGAAGTGGTATCTAATTGTGGTTTTTTTTGTTGTTTTCTTTAATTTTTTTTTCAGGTACTGGGGATTGAACCCAGGACCTCATATGTGGGAAGCTGGTGCTTAACCACTGAGCCACATCAGCTCCCCTGCATTGGTTTTTATTTTGTTTTGCTTTTTTTATTTTTTTTTCTGGGATGCACGGGGAACCAAACCTAGGACTCCCCATGTGGGAAGCAGGCCCTCAACTGCTTGAGCCACATCTGCTCCCTGGTGCAGTGCTTTTTAATGCCCCCCCCCCCCGAACTGTGCTTACCATCTGCCCAGGGCAAAACCTGCACGCCACATCATGAGTGATCAACTGGGCTAAGTGTGCAGAATCCAGGTAAGAGGAACATATCCTATCAGACCCGTTCTCACGCTAGGGGTTCAGTGTTTCTTTTAGCTATTTCTCATATGGAAAAAAAATATATCTTTTTTTTTTCTCAAGAAAGAGCTCACTCCTGTGAGCTCTTCCCTCTCGATCCCTGCCTTTCAAGGCAGGCCTAGCCAGGCAGACCCAGAGGCATCCTTGTGGGGGCCCACCTTCCCAGGGTTGGGCCTCAGTCCTTAGAAGCCTCACTTCCTCTGTGGAGGATGAGAGTGAAAAGTAAACAACACGTCAGGCCAAACTGCCTCTTGGGCTGGGCACGGCCCTGAACCCAGGCCTGGCTGACAGGACAGGCCGAGCCTCTGATTCCCTGCTGGTTTCTGGGTCCCTTTCCAAAGCAGGGCTCCCCACTCTACACTGGGGTCCAAGGCCATTGGGGCAAAGAGACTCTCTATGTCTCGCCCTCCCTTTTTCTTTCTTAAAAAAAAGTAGTTTGCACAACAGCTTACTTTACAGAATTAGAGAAGGCAATTACCAAGTTCATCTGGAAGGGTAAGTGCACCCAAATAGCCAAAATCATTCTAAAAAAGAAGAGCGACATGGGAGGAATTTCACTGCCTGACCTTGAAACATATTACAATGCTACAGTGGTCAAAACAGCATGGTACTGGCATAAAGATAGACACATCGATCAGTGGAATAGAATTGAGAACCCAGGAATAAACCCTCACCTATACAGTCAACCGGTCTTTGACAAACCTACCAAGTCCATGTTAGGGGGACAAAACAGTCTATTCAACAAATACTGTTGGGAGAACTGGACATCTATAACCAAAAGAATGAAAGAGGACCCCTATCTCACCCCCTATACAAGAATCAACTCAAAATGGATCAAAGATCTAAATATAAAAGTCAGGATCATAAAACTACTAAAAGAAAGTGTAGGGAAAGCTTCAAGACTTTGTAGTAGGTGGTAGTTTATTGGACCTTACACCCAAAGCACGTGCAACAAAAGAGAAAATGGATAAATGGGACCTCCTCAAAAATAAGCACTTTTGCACCTCACAGGACTTTGTCAAAAGGGTGAAAAGGCAGCTGACTCAATTGGAGAAAATATTTGGAAATCACATATCCGATAAGGATTTAATATCCAGGTTATATAAAGAGATGTTTCAACTCAACAATAAAAAGACAAATGACCCAACTTAAAAATGGGCAAAAGACTTGAACAGACATTTTTCCAAAGAAATACAAATGGTAAAAAAAAAAAAAAAAAAAAAAAAAAACACATGAAGAAATGCTCAACATCACTCATGATTAGGGAAATGCAAATCAAAACTACAGTGAGATATCATTTCACACCTATCAGAACGGCCACTATTAAAAAGACAGAGAACTACAAGTGTTGGAGAGGATGTGGAGAGATGGGAACACTTCTTCACTGTTGGTGGGAATGCAGAATGGCACAGCCACTGTGGAGGACTGTCTGGCAGCTCCTAAAGAAGCTGAATATAGACTTGCCACGTGACCCAACAATACCACTACTGGGTATAGACCCAGAAGAACTGACAGTAGTGACACGAACAGACATCTGCACACCGATGTTCATAGCAACATTATTCACGATTGCCAAAAACTGGAAACAACTCAGGTGTCCATCAGCAGACGAATGGATAAACTGTGGTGTATTCACAAGATGGATTATGATGCAGCTGTAAGAAGAAATGAAATCGTAAAGCATATGACAACATGGGTGAACCTGGAGGACATTATGTTGAGCAAAGAAAGCCAGACACAAAAGGACAAATACTGTATGAATGTGTTACTATGAACCAAATATATTGTGTAACATATTGTTTGATTAAAAAAAAAGTTATATGTATCCAGTACATTTATTTAATTGAGAAATGTATATATTTATTCATCTGGGTTTACTTTTTAGTTTTTAATTGTTTGTATTTTCAATTATTAAATGTTCAAAATAAAGTGAAAAAAAAGTGGTTTGCATAATTTGCAGCAATGTTTCCACTATCGAAGTAGTTCTTTCCAACATTCCATCTGCTTCAAGGAATTTCATTTCAACAGATAAAACACAATCGACGTCAGTGACAAACTTGCCAGGGATTCATTTTGTGAATAAAAGAGTAACTGGAGTGAGGTCAGACCCTATGTCCCTTTGGGAGAGGGACAGCAACTCTACATTCTAGGCTGGTTAGAAAAGCAATCAGGAGAAAAGGAAGAAGCATTTTTTCACTATGCTATTCAAAATGATGATGGAATTGATAACTGCATGGCATCCCCATTTATCAATAATCTTTAAATTATTTCTTTTTAAAGTTGTGACTTTCAAATCTTAATTAAGGGAACCAGCTGTGGCTCAATTGGTAGAGCCCTGGTTTACCACATGGGAGGCCCCGGGTTTGGTTCCCGGGGCCACCTCGAGAAGGCAAGCCGCCGCGGGCAGGGCAAGCCGCCGAATAGTGAGCCGACTCGGTGGGATGCCACAACAGGGGGAGACAAACAGACACAGAACACAAAAGCAATGAACACAGCAAGAACAAAGCAGCAAGGGGGGGATATATAAATAAATAAAAATAAATCTTTAAAAAAAACTTAAATGTGAGATTGTTTTGAAAAGTCCTTCCTTGTCCTGCAGATTTCACTAAAATCATTCCGACAGCTCCTCCTGGGCTTCCCTCTGTGTCCCACAGCCTGCGATCTAAATCCAACTGGCATGGGGGCCAGGCTTTGCAGAAGAGCCTCCAGGCTGCCATGACCAGTTAATGATAAATCTGCCAGTTTTCACAGGTAAGACAGACTGCTGCTGTGGCAATGCCAACCTGGAGAGAGTTCTGTGATGAATGGACCTTCCTTTCTAACTCTATTATGCTCCTTTGCACTCCAGGGCTCACTCATTACAGAGGTTCTTGCACCAAACACAGAGCTTTAGAATTAAGATGGTTGTATTTTGGTTTAGCCCCATCTCATATACATAGGCGACTTATGACTTGTGATGATTAGGCTAATGTGTCAACTGGGCCAGGTAATTGTGTCCAGGTCTTAGGTCCAGCAAGCACTGGGCTAATTGTAGTACAAGAGCATTTATGGACTTCGATCACCAGTGAGTTTACTGCATGGATGGCTGATTACATCTGCATCAGTCAGGGAAATTGGATCAAGAATGGATGACGCTTTTATCCATTCAATTGACTTCCGTAAAAGGGAATTGATTTCAACATTCAGATCAGAGAGAATTTCCCAGCTCATCGTTTGACAGCCAACTTCTCCCAGAAACTCATCAAGGACCCTTCATCCATCTTTCATGGGAGCCCCTGGCTTGCAGCCTGCCTGCGGAACCTGGACTTGTGCATCCCCACGGTCACGTGAGAGACTCTTATAAAATCTCATATTGGGGCCAGCCGTATAGCCCAGTGGATAGGGCGCCGGTATACCACATGGAAGGCCCCGGGTTCGGTTCCCGGGGACCTCTCTTAGCGGGCAGACCGCCTTGAGAAGGGCAAGCTGCCATGGGCGGGCAGAGCCGCCGTGGGCAGGGCAAAAAGCTGCCACGGACAGGGCAAAGCCACCACGGGCAGGGCAGGTCGCCCGCGAACGGAGCGCAGCCAGCCACCCGTGAACTGAAGCGGAGCCGGCCATGAATGGAAGCAGAAGCCGCCCACAAGCGGGGCAAAGCCGCCTGCGCGGTGACGGGTCTCGGCACGTCGCCGCAAGGGGGCGGAGACAAAGCGGACAGAGAGGAACACAGGAATGGACCACAGCAAGAGCAAGCAGAAAGGGGGAGGGGATATGTATTTTTTTAAAAATCTTTAAAAAATAAATAAAATAAAATCTCATATTATTGACAGAAATCTCCTGTTGACTCTGCTTCCTGAGAGAACCCTGACTCTTACATGACTGCACAGCTTCTCCCTTCTTTTATGAAACACCTCTCCCTGAGAGGAACCTCAGTCCCCTAGTTTTGAAGCTGTGAAAATGTCCAAATCAAGCATCAGCAAGACAATGCTGTCTTCCTGAACATCAGCTGCCAGCGGTCCTGGACTCTTCTCTCACAAGGCAAGGCATATCATCTGTTGGTCTCTCCCTTCTCTTCTCCATTTTCTTGCTTTCAACTTCTTATTTCCATGGCTTTCTCTCTTATTCATTGTGGTTTTGATTTGCATTTCCTTAATGGCACTGATGTTGAGCTTATTTTTATGTGCTTTTTGGCCACTCATATATCTTTTTTGGAGAAATGTCTATTCAAGTCCTTTGTCCATTTATTAATTGCATTGTTTTTTCTTTTTGTTGCATTGTGAAAGTTTTTAATATATTCTGGATATTAAGAACTTATCTGATACATGGTTTGAAACTATTTTCTCCCATTCTGTAGGTTGTCTTTTTGCTGTTTTCATGATTTTCTTTAATGCATAAATGTTTTTAATTTTTATGAAATAAAAATTATCTATAGTTTCTTTTGTTCATTGTTTTAGTGTCACACTTAAGGACTCATTGCTGAATCCCAGGTTATGAAGATCTGCCCCTATGTTACCTCATAAGAGTTTCATAGCTTTAGCTCTCATATTTAGGTCCTTGGTGTATCCTGAGTTTTGTATGTGTTGTGATGTATGGGTCTAATTTCATTCTTTTGTATGTGGATATCCAGTTTTCCCAACACCATTTATTCTTTCCCCACTACATGTACTTAGCACCTTTGTCAAAATCAATTGGTAGCTGATAGGGTTCAAGCAGTTGAATGCCCGCTGCCCACATGGGAGGTCCTGGGTTCAGTTCCCAGTGCCTCCTGAAAAACAACAACATGCAAAACAAACAAACAAAAAAACCAACTCAGGGAACCCAATGCGGCTCAGTGGTTGAGTGCCGGCTTCCCATAAATGAGATCCTGGGTTCAATCCCTGGTCCCCAGTATCTCAAAAAAAAAAAAAAATCAATTGGTGAAAAAAAAAGTATCAATTGGCAAAGGGACAGGAAGCAGTTGACTGAGATGGCAGTGTAAGGTGCTCCAGGATGCCAATCCCCTATAGACTCTTTGAGCAACTAGCAAAAACTGGCAGGGCCACCTTCCTCAAAACTCCAAAAACACAAATAGAGGGTCGCAGTAACTGGGTGAATACCAAATCAAGAACTGCAGCTTTATACCTTTTTTTCTGTTCTTTTATTTTTTGTGAATTTAAAATAAAGTTGTTAATAAATAAATGAAACTTTAAAAACAATATGGAAAATAACAAAAAAAAAGAAAAGGAAAAATATACAAAACAAAAAAAGAAAAAGAAAAAAGGAAAAAAACATAAAAAATAAAAAAAGAGAAAAAGATGGCAGACTAGAAAAACATGGGATTATCTTCTTTGCCCCCAAAATAATTAGATGACGACAGAAACAGCCTGGAAAATTTTTTTCTAGTGTTTAGGACACCAGGGGAGGCTGGACACCACTGAGAAGAGAGAGGGTGCAAAGGAAAATAATTGCGACAGCAAAACTGAGTTAATGGCCACAGCTGCAACTGCAACAACCTCCCCCACCCTTGGACAGTTTTGAATTCTCAGGGCTTGGGGCGGGTTGCTACAGACAAAGGAGGTCCCAGGGATCCACCTGCCCAGGAAAGGGGAGAGAGAGAGAGGGACACAGCCTAAGGCTGACTCAGCTTTTGATCCACAAATTTGGTCTGCTGTGTCCCGAGAGCCCTTCCAGGCTGGTGGGGCTGCACCATTCTTTACCTGGGAGCCAGCAAGGGGCTAAAGAGACCCCAGCCTCCCCTCTCCTGACCAGGACTGGTTGTTGAGGACTCAGAGGGGACTGCAATGACTGCCCACATGGGACAAGGGAGGGCACTGCCAGCAAATGCTGGAGAACCGTCTCTGAGAAAGTCTGAATTGCGAGGCCCCTGGCCTCCAGGCAGAGCCCTCTGTCACACTGATCTGGTCCCTGTCGCAGCAAACACACTCCAACGAGGCACTGCTCTGAGAGGGCCATCAAAGGACACCATCTGCTGGCGGAAGGAGGAAGTGCACGTGAGGAAATTAAAAGTAAATAATGGGGCCGGCTGTATAGCCCAGTTGGTAGGGCGCCAGTTTACCACATGGGAGGCCCCGGGTTTGGTCCCCGGGCCTCTTTTAACTGGCGGACCACCTCGAGAAAGCAAGCCGCCATGGGCGGGGCATGCTGCCCCAGGCAAAGGCAAACCCTGCAGGTGGGCAAAAAGAGAAGCCCCCGCGGGCAAAGCCAAGCCCCCACGAGCAGGCGGGCCACTGTGCCAGTGAGCTGACCCGGCAGGTCGCCCCAGCAGGGGCAGACAAGCAGACACAGAAGAACGCAGAGAAAAATGAACACAGCAAGAACAAGCAGAAGGGGGGGATGTATAATAAATAAAAAATGAATCTTTAAAAAAAAAAGTAAATAAAAGAGGCTTTCTCTGGCCTTTACAGCCTCCTGTCCCAAAGCTCTAGGAAGCAGATCTGGAATGCATTTCTGGGTCCAGGGCAACTAACAGGGACAATCCTAAAGACCTAGAACAGGTTGGACCAAGACTCACGAAACAGCAGTAACACAGCCTCCAGCCACCCTGAGAGAGAGAAATTGAGCATCTGAGTAAACTCACCATCCAAATCGGATGACTAGACATCAGCAAAAAATTACAAACCATACTAAGAAATTGGAAGAAATGGCCCAAGGAAAGGAATACATCAAAGCCCAAGAAGAGATGCAAGATTTGAGACAACTAATCAATGAGATGCACACAAATTTCCCAAATCAAATTAATGAGTTGAAAGACAATGTGTGGCTAACTTCCAGGAAGATGGTGGACTAGTAAGACACAGGAATCTCTTCTCCAGAAAAATAGCTAGAGTACAGCCTGAATCAGCTCTGAAAAAGATCTTCTAGGGTTTAGGACAGCAGGCAAAGGCTGGACACTGCCCAGAGGAGAGAGGGACAAAAGAGGGAAATCGCGATGACAGAACCGTGAGTTGGAACCAGCGGTGGCTGCTGCTGCCAGCACCTTCCCCCACACTAAAGACTCTTTAGAATTCTTGAGCCTCTGGGCCTGCCGCTACAGACAAAGGGGGCTCCAGGGATCCACCTCCCCAGGAAAGGGGAGAGACAGGGACACAGCCTAATGCTGACTCAGCTTCTGACCCACAAATTTGAGCTGCTGTGCCACACAGGCACTTCCAGCCAGGTTTGCCCTGGTTTGCCCTGGGAGCCGGCAAAGGACTGGAGAACTCCGACCCTCCTAATCTCCCTCTCTTCTAGCATGGACTAATAGTTGAGGACTCCACAGGAGAGAGGAGAGAGAGAGGGAGGCAGCCTGGGGCTGACACAGCTTTTGACTCACAAATTTGGTCTGCTGTGTCCCCGGAGCCCGTCCAGGCCGGGTGGGCTGCACCATTGTTTGCCTTGGAGCCTGCAAAGGGCTAAAGATATACAACTCTCCCAGTCTCCTATTGTATTAATAGGGTCTGATTGTTGAGGACTCAGAGGGGAGTGGAAATATTTCCTAGCCAGGAAAAGGGAGGTGGCAGCCAGTGAAGGCTGGAGAACTGTCTCAGAGAAAGTTTGAATAACAAGGCTCCTAGCCTCTAGACAGGAAGCTCTGTCACATCGATCTGGTCTGTGTTACAACAAATACACTCCATCCAGGCCTTGAACTGAGAGCTGCCAAAGAGCGCCATCTCCTGGCAGACCAAGGAAGTACACACAAGAAAATTAAAAATAAGTAGGAGAGGCTTTTCTGGCCTCGACAGCCTCCCTCCCCAAGGCCCTAGGAAGCAACTCTACAACTAATTACTGGGCCCAGTGCCCAGTTTTGAGCAACCAGCAGGACAATTCTAACAACCCAGGTTGAGCCAAAAATCAAAGAGCTGTGGTAACTCACAGCTTCCTGCCACTAAATCCCTATAAAAGAGAAAGAGATTCATCATCTGAGTAAACTACATCCTAACCAGATGCCTAAACACCAGCAAAAAATTATAAGCCATAATAAGAAAATAGAAGACCTGGTCCAAGAAAAGGAATATATCAAAGTCCCAGAAGAGATGCAGAATTTGAGAGAACTAATCAGAGAGATGAGTACAAATTTCCAAAATCAAATTAATGATTTGAAAGATAATATAGCTAAAGAGATAAATGACATCAAGAAGACACTGAGCATATGCAAAGAGGAATTTGAAATCCTGAACAGAAAAGTAGCAGAGCTCATGGGCATGAAAGACACAAGAGGGTGAGATCAAAAACACATTTGACGCATACAACAGCAGACTTGGAATGATAGAAGAAAGAATAAGTGATACTGAAGACAGAACAGCTAAAATTGAAGACAGAAAAGAACAAAGAGAGAAAAGAATGGGAAAATTGACCAGGGGCTCAGAGAGTTGAACGACAACACAAAACGCAACAACATATGTATCATGGCAGTCCCAGAAGGAGAAGAGAGAGGAAAGGGGGCAGAAAGAGTATTTGAATAAATAATAGCTGAAAATTTCCCAACTCTCACAAAAGAATTGAACTTACATGTTCAAGAAGCACACCATACCTCAATCAGAATAAATCCAAATAGACCTATGCCAAGACACATACTATTCAGAATGTCAAATGTCAAAGACAAAGAGAAAACTCTCAGAGCAGCAAGAGAAAAGCAAATGATCATGTACAAGGGACGTCCAGTAAGACTTAGCACAGATTTCTCTTCAGAAACTGTGGCAGCGAGAAGACAGTGGTATGATACAATTAGGATACTGAAAGAGAAAAACTGCCAGCCAAGAATTCTTTATCCAGCAAAACTGTCCTTCAAATATAAAGATGAGTATAAAATATTCCCAAACAAACAGATACTAAGAAAGTTTGCAAAAAAGAATCCACCTTTGCAGGAAATATTAAAGGAAGCCTTAGAACCTGAAAGAAAAACACAGGAGAGAGTGGCTTGGAGGAGAGTATAGAAGAAAGAACAGCAGAAAGGATAACCGAAAGAGTAAAAAGACATACAAAAACAAGATGACATATGAAAACCAAAGAATAAAATGGAGGAAGTAAATAGTGCATTTACAGTAATATCATTGAATGTGAATGGATTAAACCCCCGATCAAAAGATACAGGCTAATAAAATGGATAAAAAAACATGAGCCATCCATATGCTGCTTACAAGAAACTCACCTTAGACTCAGGGATACAAACCGGCTGAAAGTGAAAGGTTGGGAAAAGACACTCAACGTGATTAGTAACCAGAAAAGAGCAGGGATAGCTATGCTAATATCAGACAAAACAGAGTTTAAATGCAAAAAAGTTATAAGAGATACAGAAGGCCAATATGTATTAATAAAAGGGAAGATCTACCAGGAAGTTATAACAGTCATAAATATCTGTGCACCTAACCAGGGTGCCCCAAAATATATGAGACAAACTCTGGCAAAACTGAAGGGAGAAATAGACATTTCTACAATAATCGTTGGAGACTTCAACAGCCCACTCACATCATTAGTTAGAACAACTATACAGAAGATCAATAAGGAAACAGAGAACTTGAACAATATGATAAAGGAGTTAGACCTAACAGACATATACAGAACACTGCATCCAAACTCAGCGGGTTATACATTCTTCCCAAGTGCCCATGGATCTTTCTCCAGGATAGAACACGTTAGGTCACAATGCAGCTCTCAATAAATACAAAAAGATTGAAATTATACAAAGCACCTTCTCAGATCATAATAGAATGAAACTAGAAATCAATAATAGATAGGAAAAAAGTAAATTTGCAAATGTGTGGAGACTGAACAACACACTCCTAAATAATTGGTAGGTCAAAGGAGAAACTGCAAGTGAAATCAGTAAAAAATATTGAGAGAAATGAAAACGAGAACACAACGTATCAAAACTTATGGAATACAGCGAAAGCAGTCTTGAGAGGGAAATTTATAGCCCTGAATGCCTATATTAAAAAACAAGAGTTAAACTCAAAGATTTACCTGAACAACTAGAGAAACTAGAAAAAGAACAGCAAACCAATCCCAAAGCAAGTAGAAAGAAAGAAATAATAAAGATTAGAGCAGAAATAAATGAAAATGAAAACAGAAAAACAATACAGAAAATCAACAAAACCAAAAGCTGATTCTTTAAGATCAATAAAATTGACAAACCCCTAGCTAGACTAACAAAGAAAAAAAAAAGAGATGATGCAAATAAATATGATCAGAAATGAAAGGGGGGAAGTTACAAATGACCCCACAGAAACAAAAAAAATCATAAGAGGATATTATGAGAAACTATATACCAACAAACCAGACAACCTAGAAGAAATGGAAAAATTTCTAGAAACACACAACCAACCTACGCTGATGCTACAAGAAATACAAGAACTTAACAAACCAATCAGATTTAAGGAGATTGAATCTGTCATAAAAAATCTCCCAGCAAAGAAAAGTCCAGGACTTTTCTTTGGCTTCACAGGTGAATTCTACCAAGCATTTCAAAAAGAATTAACACCAATCCTGTTTAAAGTCTCCCAAAAAATTAAAGAGGAGGGAAAATTACCCAACACATTTTATGAAGCCAACATCACCCTAATGCCAAAGCCAGATAAAGATTCTACAAGAAAAGAAAATTACAGACCAATCTCTCTAAGGAACATAGATGCAAAAATTCTCAACAAAATACTTTTAAATCGAATCCAATAGCATACCAAAAGACTTGTACATCACGACCACGTGGGATTTATTCCTGGTATGCAAGGCTGGTTCAATATAAGAAAATCAATCAATGTAATACACCACATTAACAAATTGAAGGGAAAAAAAAAACATGATCTCAATTGATGCAGAAAAGGCATTCGACAAAATCCAGCATCTTTTTTTTTTTATAAAAACACTTCAAAAGATAGGAATAGGGGCCGGCTGGATAGCCCAGTGGATAGGGCACCGGCATACCACATGGGAGGCCCCGGGTTCGGTTCCCAGGGGCCTCTCCTAGTGGGCAGACCGCCTTGAGAATGGTGGGCCGCTTTGGGCAGGCCAGAGCCACCGTGGGCAGGGCAGGGGGCTGCCACGGACAGGGCAAAAGCCGCCACGGGCAGGGCAGGTCGCCCGCGAGTGGAGCGCAGCCAGCCACCCGCGAAATGAAGCAAGAGCCGGCTGTGGATGGAAGCAGAGGCCGCCCGCAGGCGGGGAAAGCCGCGCCTGCGCGGTGGCCAAGTCTCGGCGCGTCGCCGCAACGGGGGGAAGGGGAGATATGTAATAAAATAAATAAATCTTTTTTTTTTAAAAAAAGATAGGAATAGAAGGAAAATTCCTCAATCTGATAAAAGGCATATATGAAAACCCACAGCCAATATCATATGCAATGGGGAAAGGTTGAAAGCTTTCCCTCTAAGATCGGGAACAAGACAAGGATGCCCACTGTCACCACTGTTACTCAGTATTGTACCAGAAGTTCTAGCTAGGGCAATTAGGCAAGAAAAAAAAAATTAAAGGCATCCAAATAGGAAAAGAGGAAATAAAACTCTCACGTTTGTTGATGACATGATCCTGTACTTAGAAAATCCTAAAGTATCCATGACAAAGCTACTTGAGCTAATAAATAACTTCAGCAAAGTGGCAGGATACAAGATCAACACGCAAACATCAGTAATGTTTTTGTACACTAGTACTGAACAATCTGAGGAGGAAATCGGGAAAAATTCAATTTTCAATAATAACAAAAAGACTCAAATACCTAGGAATTAATTTAACGAAAGAAGTACAGGAGCTATATGCAGAAAACTACAAAACAATGCAAAAAGAAATTTTAAAAGTCCCAAACAAATGAAAAGACATTCTATGTTCATGGATTGGAAGAATAAATATCGTGATGTCAATCTTACCCAAAGTGATTTATAGATTCAACACAATATCAATCAAAATGCCAACAGCTTACTTTACAGAATTAGAGAAGGTAATTACAAAAATCATTTGGAAGGGAAAGTGCACCCGAATAGCCAAAAAGCATTCTAAAAAAGAAGAGCGACAGTGGGAGGAATTTCACTGCCTCATCTTGAAACATTACAA
>PVKH010022973.1:0-13967 GCA_004027955.1 Chaetophractus vellerosus
AACGCAGCCAGCCACCCGCGAACTGGAGCCGGCCGTGAATAGAAGCAGAAACCGCCCACAAGCGGGGAAAAGCCGCGCCTGCGCAGTGACCAAGTCTCGGCGCGTCGCCGCAACGGGGGGGAAGGGGAGATATGTAATAAAATAAATAAATCTTTAAAAAAAAAAAAGATGAAGCAGAAATAAATGAAACTGAAAGCAAAAAAGCAACAGAGAGAACTAACAAAACCAAAAGTGGGTTCTTTGAGAAGATCAACGAAATGGACAAACCCTTAGCTAGACTGACTAAGAAAAAAGAGAGAATATGTAAATAAATAAAATCAGAAATGAAAATGAAGATATTACTACTGACCCCACAGAAATGAAAGAGATCATAAGAGGATACTATGAACAACTGCATGCCAAAAAACTAGACAATGTAGATGAAATGGAAAATTCCTAGGAACATCTAACAACCTACACTGACCCTAGAAGAAACAGAAAACCTCAACAAACCAATCACAAGTGAAAAGACTGAAGCAGCCATCAAACAACTCTTCAAAGTTAAAAGACCAGACAGCTTCACAGGTGAATTCTACCAGGCATTCAAAGAAGATTTAATACCAAAGTTACTCAAACTCTTTGAAAAAATTGAACAGGAAGGAACACTAACAAACTCGTTCTATGAAAACAATACAATCCTAATACCAAAGTCAGATAATATTACCAAAAAATATAATTGCAGACCCATTTCTCTAATAAATACTGATGCAAAGATCCTCAACAAAATATTCACTAATCAAATCCAACAACACATTAAAAGAATTATTCATCATGATCAAGTGAGTTTTATACCAGGCACATAAGGATGGTTCAACACAATAATCAGCATAATGCACCACAATAAATCAAAGAAGAAAAATCATATGATCATATCAATTGACACAGAAAAGGCATGTGACAAAATCCAGCATGCTTTCTTGATTAAAAAAACACTCCAAAAGAAGGAAACTTTCTCAACATGATAAAGGGCATATATGAAAACCCACAGCTAACATTGTACTCAATGGTGAAAGACTGATGGCTTTTCCACTGAGATTGGGAACAAAAGACAAGGATGCCCACAGTCACCACTGTTGTTCAGTATAGTGCTAGAGATTGTAGCTAGAGCATTTGGGCAAGAAAAAGAAATAGAAGGCAGCCAAACTGGAAAGGAAGAAGTGAAACTTTTGGTATTCACAGAGAATATGATTCTATACATAGAAAATCCTTTAAAATCTACAGCAAAGCTACTAGAGCTAATAAATGAATTCAGCAGAGTGCCAGGATACAAAATTAATAAACAAAAACCAGTAATGTTTCTATACACTAGTAATGAGCAATCATAAGAGGAAGTCAGGAAAAAAAAACATTTACAATAGCAACAAAAAGAATCAAATATTTAGGAATAAACTTAACCAAGGACGTAAAGCATTGTATTCAGAAAACTACAATGTATTCCTAAAAGAAATCAAAGACAACCTGAATAAATGGAAGAACATTCCATGTTCATGAATAGGAAAACTAAATACCATTAAATTGTCAGGTCTACCCAAACTGATATACAGATTCAATGCAACCCAATAAAAATTCCAACAATCTTTTTTAAAGAAATGGAAAACCCAATTATCAAATTTATTTGGAAAGGTAAGGGGCCCCAAACAGCCAGAAAAATCTTTAAAAGAATGAAGTTGGCGGACTCTCACTTCCAGACTTTAAATCACATTACCTAGCTACAGTGATAAAAACAGCAAGGTACTGGCATAAAGATAGACATATATATTGATGGAACTGAATATATGGCTCAGAAACAGACCCTCACATCTATGGTCAAGTAATTTTTGACAAGGCTTTCAAAGCCACTCAGTTGTGTCAGAACAGTCTATTCAACAAATGGTACTGGGAGAACTGGGTATTCATCTCCAAAAGAAAGAAAGAGAACCCCCTACCTCACACCTTATACAAAAATTAACTCAAACTGGATCAAAGGCCTAAATGTAAAAGTGAGAGCCATAAAATTCCTAGAAGAAAATGTAAGGAAATATCTTCAAGACCTGGTGGTAGGTAGTGGCTACTTAAACGTTACACCAAAACCACAAGCAATGAAAGAAAAAAGGGATAAATGGGACCTCCTCAAACTTAAACACTTTTGTGTTTCAAAGGACTCTGTCAAGAAGGTGAAAAGACAACCCACTCAATGGGAGAAAATATTTGGAAACCACATATCTGGTAAGGGTTTGATTTCCATGCTATTTAGTTTTTTTATATAGGGGATTCCCATATGCCCCACTCCCTCACCCTCCCACACTTTCCCCACATTAACAACAACCTTCATTATATTATGGTAGAGTTGTTACAATTGATGAACACATATTGAAGCATTGCCATTAACCGTGGATTATAGTTTACATTATAGTTTACACTCTTGCCCACACAATTTTCTAAGTTATGAAAAATAGGGGCCGGCTCGATAGCCCAAGGATAGGGCGTCGGCATACCACATGGGAGGCCCCGGGTTCGCTTCCCGGGGACCTCTCCTAGCGGGCAGACCGCCTTGAGAATGGCAAGCCGCCATGGGCGGGCCGGAGCCGCCGTGGGCAGGGCAAGAAGCTGCCACGGACATGGCAAGAGCCGCCACGGGCAGGGCAGGTCGCCCGCGGATGGAGTGCAGCCAGCCACCGGCGAACTGAAAGCTGGCCGTGAACAGACGCAGAGACTGCCCACAAGCGGGGAAAGCCGCGCCTGCGCAGTATCCAATCTCGGCGCGTCGCCGCAGCGGGGGGAAGGGGAGATATGTAATAAAATAAATAAATCTTTTAAAAAAAAAACGTTATGAAAAATATATAATGGCCTGTCCCCATCACTGCAACATCATGCAGGACAATTCCAATGCCCCCAAAATTCCCCCATATTATACCTATTTTTCCCTCTCTCTCCACTCCATGCTATTTAAAGAAATCATACAACTCAACAATAAAAGAACAAGCAATCCTATTTTAAAAAGGTCAAAAGACTTAGATATTTCTCCCAACAAGAAACACAAATGGTCAAAAAGCATATGAAAAAATGTTCAATATCTCTAACTATTAGGGAAATGCAAATCAAATCTACAATGAGATATTATCTCACACCTCACAGAATAGCAATTAAAAAAAAAGAAAACAGAAAACCACCAAGTGCTGGAGAGGATGTGGAGAAATAGGAACACTCCTTCACTGCTGATGGGACTGCAGAATGGTACAGCCTCTGTGGAAGACAGTTTGGTGGTTCCTCAGGAAGCTAAATATAGAACTCCCATGTGATCTGGCAAACTCTCTACTAAGAATATATGCAGAACTGAAAACAGTGACATGAACAGACACTGCACACTGCTGTTCACAGTGGCATTATTCACAATAACCAAAAGATAGAAAGACCCAAGTATCCATCAACCTATGAATGGATAAACAAAATATGATACATATATATGATTGAATACTATGCTACTGTAAGAAGAAATGAAATTGGTAAACATGACAATATGGATGAAACTTGAAGGCATTATACTAAGTGTAATAAGGCAGACATAAAAGGATAAATATTGTATGGTCTCACAAATATGAACTAAATACAAAGAATAAACATATGGAGTTAAAACCTAGACTATAGGTTATTAGGTGATAGGATGAGGACTGACAAGGGGTATTGATGCTTAATAGATGTAGAATTTTCAATTGGCTTGATGGTAACACATTACAGTGAGTTTAACTAACATGGCTGACTAGGACTGTGGCTGAAAAGTGTAGTCGAGGGATGCAAATGTCAATTGAAAGAAAGCTAGAGAATAATCTAGGGACTGAATAACATAGTGAACTTGGAGGTAGAGGAGTACAGTGGTTAGTAGTACAAATACAAGGATGTTCTTCTGTGAGCTAGAACAAATGTATGTCACAATTACAAGGTGTTAAGAATATAGTGATGCATGGGAAAAATACAATTAACATAACTTATGGACTATAGTTAACAGGAATATTGCAATATTCTTAAATCAAAGTCAAAGAAAGTACTATATATCAGTGCTAAGAGTCAATATTAGGGGGTATGGGATTTTTTTTTTTGGACTAAGAAAAATGTTCAGAGGTTTACTGGGAAGATGAATGCACAGCTCTGTGATGAGAGTGACAGAGACTGAGTGCATACATTGGATAGAATGCACAAGGCATGGGACTATATAACAGTGAACTATGCGGTAGAAGATGAACTGTGATTAACAGTACAAATATGAGAGTGTTCTCTCATGAAATATAACAAATGTTCAATATTAATACATAGTGTTAATTACAGAGGGTGTATGGAAAATATACCAAGTGTACACTATGGACCATAGTTGGTGGTAATAATCATGTTTTTTCATAATCTGTAACAAATGTTCCACAACAATGTAAAGTGTTGGTGGAGGGGTGATATATGGGAATTCTGCACATTATGCATGATTGTTTTGTAAGCTCACAACTTCTCTAATAATTTTTTAAATGAGAGATTATCTCTTCAAAAAAAAAGAAAGTCATAAAAAGAATTAGTAATATTACAAAAAAAGAGAGATCTAAAATAAGTAACTGAATTTCCATCTTAGGAAGCTAGGAAAAGAAAAAATTAAGAGTAAGAAGGAAATAATAAAGAATAAAGTAGAAAACCAATGACATAGAAAATAAAAATAATAGAAAGAATTTTTTAAAAAAACAATCTGATTCTTTGAAAAGATTGACAACTGATAAATCTTTAGGCAGAATGACCAAGAAAAATATAATTAAGGGGTAAATTAGTAAAATCAGGAATGAAAAAGGGAACACCACTCACTACCCACCCAACAGAAATTTAGAAGATTATAAGGGAATATTATGAATAACTTTATGCCAACAAATTCCTCAAACAACACAAACTTGCAAAAATGGCCAAAAGAGAAAAACGAGAACACATTTACAACAAGCAAAGAAACTGAATTAATAAATAACAATATTCCCAAAAAGAAAAGCACAAGCCCAGGTGGATTTAATGGTGAAACATTAAAATTTTAAGGAAGAAATAATACCAATCCTAAAACAAAGTTTTTCAGAAAACAGAAGAGGGGACATTTTCCAACTCATTCAGTTACCTTGACACCAAAGCTTAATAAATTAGTAGCAAACCAAATCCAGGAAGATATAAAAAGGATTTTTACAACATACCTAAGGGGGATTTATCCCATGAATGCAAGGTTGATTTGATGCACACACACAAACTGCATACTTCTCTTTGGCTTCATGGGAAAGTTTTCTAGGATCAGCTAACAGAGTTTAAAAAATAAAAGCCCAGTTCATAAATTGGTCAACTCAATATGTCATTCCAAGTCAAAATGAACCACTGCCGAAACTCAGCCCCACTCCGTGGGCAGCCCTAAAGAACTATGGTGAGAAGAAACTCTCTGTCACGAGCAGTAACCTGAATATCATTTTTGGTGGGAAGAGAATTAAGTATGTATAAAGATTTCCAAAAAGCAGTAAATGACTAAGTTGATTTATTGAGAATTAGTAGCCACAAGTTTGGAAGACTAGAAACAAGTAAATCTGGAAAAGAGGCATTTAATGGACCATGGGAATGGCCATATAATATATGGATCTTTGTGCCTTATGCAATGGCCTTCAGAAAGCATCCGCTACAGAAGACACACCCAAAAGCCAGATGAAGAGAATTATCTACCCGGTAGGTGTCATATAGTCTCTGTTCTCAGCCACCCTTGTGCATGGGCAATGGGCCCATAAAAGGCCCACAAAAGGCTACATGGTGACAGAATTAGAGGTAAGTTAGCCATAGGTGCAGAAGCCTGGTTTCTCCTCACCAAATCAGATTTAATATCTCCACTGCACTCCTGTCAGAAAAAGAAACCAATGATGGACCATTAATACAGCAACATCTCTCAAAGGGGCTGGCAAGACACTGGTGACAAATATATTACACTGAACTCCTTCCATGCCGAAGAGGGTAATGATTCTTCCATAACAGAATTAGTACCTACTCTGGATGTAGGTTAACTTCCTTTGGTATATGTCAACCATTATGTAAGAGCTTACTTTTGAACTACTGTCATGAGATCCCATATAGCAGCACCTCATTTGATGGGGTGAATCATGTCCCCCACGAAGACATATTCAAGTCCTAAACCCCAATCCTGTAGGCATGAACTCATTTGTAAATAGGGCCTACAAAGATGCTATTTTGATGAGGGCAAACTGAATCAGGGTGGACCTTGACCCAATATGGCTGAAGGCCTTATAATCAGAGGAAATTCAGTTAGGAAATCCAATAAGTTAGGAAAAGCCAGAGGAAAGAAAAATCACTGCATGTCAGAAGCAGAGATACATCTACAAGTCAAGGAACTCCAAGGATTGCCAGTAAGCCAGCACCAGAACACCACAAACCAGGAAAAAGTATGGCCTGGTGATACATTGATGCTAGACTTCCAGCCTCCAAAACTCTGAGACAATAAATACCTATTGTTTAAGCCAACCCATTCTGTAGGTCTGTTGTAGAAGCCCTGGCAAACTATCCTATCAAGGGACCCACTTTACAGTAAAGGCAGTGTAACAGTGAGTACACAAACATGTGATCTACTGATGTTACCAATATGAAAATAACTGAAGCCATTCTTCCTAAGAAATGGTAAAATGACCTATTAAAAGCTCAGTGAATCTTCCAGTTAAGGAACAATGCCCTAGGGTTAGGGCACTATACCCCAAGATGCAATAAATTCATTAGAACAGTCTACTATGTTATATTCAAGAGCTAACACACGGGACCTAAACTGTAATAAAGTGATGGGCCTCTCTAGTCACCTCTCCAGTGGCTCACCTGCAGAATTTTCGTTTCCATCTTTACCACTTTGAAGTATACAAGAATATAGGAACTAGCTTCTTGGGTAGTGGGGAGGAGGAGGGCAGTGATGCTTCTACCAAAGAACACAATAAGCCTGAAACTAATACTTTTGACAACTTGTACTGATGAACCAGCAGACAATGAAAATAGTCACAATACCAATCCAATTAATACTGGATAATTAACCCATGTTAACTGACCCAATTATCACTGCAAACTAAGGTTGATACCATATAATGAGGGCTGAGAAGACTATGCCCTCAGAAGAGTCACTGCATATCTTTTGGTGCTTCCATGCCTAGTGACAACAGTGAAAAGGCAACTGCAGCAACACAAGAACTCAAATGTTTCAGGGAAAGAGGTCTGGTCACCTCATTAGGCAAATAATCTAAACAAAATGAAATGTTGGCCAAGGGTACAGGAAACCTAAATTGAGAGAAGAAGGTAGGAGATGACAAATATCAATGACAATCTTGGTAACCATTGCTGCACTTGACTCAATTCTGTTCCACTAACCCTTCTGTGATAACTTTTGATAGAGATTGCAGCCAGTTATCAACTTGAAGACTTGAAGGCAGATTGGACTGAAAGGGTAGCAGTGTGGTTGTAATTAAATCAGATGCCACCAGTGACCGTGACATATCTCCTCAGTCATGAACCTCTAATTTAAATCATATCAGTGGATAGTTTTCTGCAAGCTCAACTCTTTCTAGTTTTATAACGGCACTGACCAGTGTGTCTCTCCACATTCTGTCCAAGGGCTTTCTCTCATACCAAAGAGCCTGCTCCAGCCTTGTGTATACAGGTAAAGTATACTGATCCTTTTTCTGACAGTTTTTTAGGAATTGAGCTTCCAGCACATATAACAGCTACCTCAATAATGTACCCTCATGTTGAGTTTTCCCTCTGCCATTCTCTCCCACTCCCTTCTTCCTGCAACTAAATAAAGTACTTAACTACTTGTGACCAAGATCCTGTCTCAAACTACGTGTTGGGGAAAATAAATAGTTAAGATAAAAGACAAAAGGTATGTATGCCCAATAGCCCAGAAATTCCTCTCCTGGGCAGACACACAATTGAAATGAATATATATATTCAAACAAATCATAGGATAATTTTATAGCAATATTATTTGCCATAGCTGAAAATTGGAAAAAATATCCAACAATAGAATGGATAAATGCTGATACAATTTTGTATTGGAATACTATTCAAAAATGAAATTATTTAATGACCACAGCTATGCACAAAAACATGGATTGATCTCACAAACATAAAAAGTACCCAAAAAGCCAGATATAAATGATATGAAAGTGACTAATGATAAATGACATCTGGTTACCAAAAAAAAAAAAAGCAATATTATTATTTTGGGTGGCATGATTAGGTAGTAAACTAGTTTTTTTAAAGGAAGGTATTACCATAAAAGTCAGGAGACTTTGGAGAGAAAGGCATACAGATAGGAGGAAATAGAAAAAGAGCTTCTGAAGTATTGGCAATGCTTTATCTTTGACCTTGTGTGGTGGTTACATGGGTATTCAAATTCAAATAAACCCTCCAACTGTGAATCTTTGTTTTGGGCACTTTTCTTTATGTATGTTACCTTTTAAATAAAGATTTTTAAAAAGGAGTGACACACCAATACCTTTGAGAACATTACGTAAAAAATACTCTAGGATAAGGATGCTGCCAAAGCAATTGCTATTTTCCCCTTCCCAGCCACTTCTCCCCATTTTCTTTTCCAATCTGAAGCTTTAGATTTTATTACCCCTCTTTAAATGTGAAATCCCACCTCTAGATATCAATTTTTCATTACGTTGATTTACTTCTTTAAACAGTCTCAAATGAGAGCTTACTGAACTCATGGTACCCAATTCAATTTTTTTAAAGTAGGGGCTTTACTAACATATCATTCACATGTCATAAATTCAGCCTTAAAAAATATACTTAAAAAGTATACAAATGGCTCTTAGTCTGTTCACAGAGTTGTGCATTCATCATCCCAAAAAGAAACCGTACCCATCCCTCCCTCCCCCCAGGCCCTGGCAACGACCAACCTACTTTCTGTGTTTCTGTGGATTGTCTAATCTGGACACTAATATAAATGGAATAATAAAATATGTGAACTTTTTGGACTGGCTTCTTTTACTTGGCATGATGGTTTTTTGTTTTGGCATGGAGTTTTCAAGATTTACTCATGTTGTAGCCTGGTACCAGTACTTCATTACTTTTTATGGCTGAATAACATTCCATTTTATGAATATACCAATTTTGTTTATGAACTCTTCATTTAATGGACAAGTAGGTTGTTGCCACTCTTTGGCTTTTATGAGTAATGCTTCTATGAACATTATTTGTATAGATTTTTGTGTGTATATATTTCTTCAAATCTCTTGGATATATACCATGGAGCGGAATTCCCAGGTCATATAGTAAATCTACATTTAGCACTTTGAGCAATCAAACTGTTTTCCAAACAGGCTGCCCCATTTTACAACCCTATCAACAATGTATGAGGATTTCAATGTTGCCACATCCTCAGCAATACTTGCTATTATCTGTCATATTTATTTCAGTCATCCTAGTGTGTTGTCCTTTCACTGTAATTCTAATTTGCATTTCCATAGTGACTAATAATATTAAGCACCTTTCCATGTGCTTATTGTAAAATTTCTTTGGAGAAATGTCTATTCAATACCTTTGCCCATAATTTAATTGGATTCTATTTTTATTGTTGATTTGTGTTATGAATACAAGTACCTTATCACACATATGACGTGCAAATATTTTCTTCCATTCTGTGAAATGCCTTTTCAATTTCTTGATGGTGTCAATTGAAGCACAAAAATTTTGAATTTTGAGAATTCCAAATTAATTTCTTCTTTTGTTGCTTGTGTTTTGGGGTTTCATACCTAATGAAGCATTGTATAATCCAAGGTCACAAAGATTTACTCCTAAATTTTCTTGTAAGAGTTTCATACTTTTACCTCTTTTAGGTCTATGGCCCATTTTGAGATAATTTGTATATGGTGTGAACTAGGGGTACAATCATTTTTTTTCTCAGCACATCAGTTGAATATTAGTTGACAAGACTGTTTTCTGTCCCCTGGACTGCCTTGGCACCAAAATCAACTGACTAAAAATATAAGGATCTATTTCTAGAATCTTAATTCTAACTATTATCTATATATCTAGCCTTACGCCACTACCTCACTCTCTTGACTACTGTAGTTCTATAGTGTATTTTGAAGTCAGAAAGTGTAAGTCCTCATACTTGTTCTTTTTCAAGATTATTTTGGCTGTCCTACATCCTTTGAATTGCCAGAGAGGTAAACAAGTGGTGAAGTCCATCTCCTAACACTTGTTTCAGAAGTACAAGTAAAAGGGCATGTGGTCAAAAAGTGAATGACTTGCGGACCTCCAGGGAAGATGGCAGAGTAGGGAGGCTCCAGGACTCAGTCCCTTCACCAAAACAACTTTTAAACAGGCAGGAACCATCTGAAACAACTATTTATAAACCCCAGAGAACAGAAGAACACTTTACAGCATCCAAAGAAGAACAGGAAGAAGAGGCTGATAAATTATACATAAGAACTATTAATTGCTCTCTAAGCACAGTGTCTACCAGTGCCCATGCCTCACTCTTGCAGCAGGACACTGTGAGGTCTAGTCCCTGGCTAGCTGCGGCTGACACAAAGGGACATAAAAATCCTCTTCCCCAAAGATCACAGCTTTATTAGCAAATTCAGATTCCTGGGTCCCAGCTCTGGAGCAGCTATTGTTTCAACCCATCCTAGACAAAAACAGCTGCAGCCATTGTTTCAACCTTCCCAAGACAGTGAAAATTTAAGGATGTAGGAGTTCCTCAGGGCTATGGGGGAAAGTTAGCTGAAGGACTGTATTTGCTGGGCATGGCAGGAAAGCTCAGCATTGGAAAGCTGTTGGAGAAGTTTTGGGCACCCTTCCTGACCCCCTCCACAGGGCAGTTTGGAGACAATCTGTGCCCCCTTAGTGGGTCCCTGGCCCTGTTTTGGTTAAGAGAAACCAAATTGGGAAAGTCCTCCCCAGGATGACCTTCCTCCCAGAATTTGACCTCCAGGCAAAAGCAACTTGAGATAATGAAACGAATGTAAAAACCATAGAGGCAGACAATCTGGGCCAAAGGCTTGCCAGCCTCAGCTACCCAAAAAAGGGAGGTTTTTCACCTGGAAAGAATGTACAACCAAACTTCTATAAAAAGGGAAACTCCAAAATAACTACAAAGAAAATCCCAAGGCAAGACAGTAAAGACAGGTAAAACCCTACACAGTATATTTGTTTTGGGCATACCTTCCTGAGAAGAGGGCTGGAGCTCAAGAAACTCTCTGTCTTATCATCAGCTGGTTACAAATAAATATAAAAAGTATGCTTTAGATGAAGTGGGGGGCAAAAAAGGTGTAAGACTTACAAAGGCTAAATTAGCAAAATGGCAGAAGAAAGACCTATATTATCAGTAGTGACTTTAAATGTCAAAGGATTAAACTCTACAGTCAAAGGCAGAGAATGACAGAATGGATGAAAAAGCATGACTGAACTATATGCTGTAAGAGACTTAAAATTAAAAAGAGAAGTAATCTGACAGTGAAAGGATGGGAAAAAAATACATACCATGCAAGTAGCAACCAGGAGATATCTGGCATAGCTATACCAATACAGGAAAAAATAGACTTTAAGTCAAAAACGAAGAGCAAAGATGGCCATTACATACTGATAAAGGGGACAATTCAAAAGAATGTTGTAACAATTAAAAATACATATGCACCTAAGAGCAGAACCACAAAATATATAAAGCAAATACTGACAGATTTTAAGGGAGACATTGATGGTTCTACATTAATAGTAGGAAACAGTAACACACCACTTTCAGTAATGGACAGAACATCTAGTCAGAAAATCAATAAGGATGTACAGGACTTGACTGATACACTAAACGAATTAGATCTAACAGACATATATGGAACACTGAGCTCAACGAAAAGAGACTACACATTCTTCTCTAGTGCACATGGATCATTCTCTGGGATAGACTATATATTGAATCACAAAACAAGACTCAATAAATTCAAAAATATTTAAATCCTACATTATATATTCTCAGTCCACAACACAATGAAGCTAGAAATCAGTAACAAATATGTGGAAATTAAACAATATACTTCAAACAACCAATGGGTTAAAGAAGAAATAAGATGCAAAATTAGGCAATATCCTGAGGTGAATGAAAATGAAAATACGACACACCAAAACTTACAGGATACAGCAAAAACAGTGCTGAGAGGGAAATACTTATATTAAAAAAGAAGAAAGACTTCAAATCAGAGACCTAGCATTAAAACTGGAAGAACTAGAAAAAGAACAGCAAACTAAATCAAAAGCAAGGAGAAGGAAAGAAATAACAAAGATAACACAGATAAATGAAATAGAAAACAAAAAAACAAAAGAATCAACAAAACCAATAGTAGAGTCTTTGAAAAGATCAACAAAATTGACAAACCTTTAGCTAGACTGTAAAAGAAAAAAAAGGAAATGACACAAATGATGAAAATCAGAAATGAAAAGGGAGACATTACCACCAACACCGCTGAAACAAAAAGGATTATCAGTGGGTACTATAACTGTATGCCAATAAACTAACCTAAATGAAATGGACAAACTCGTCAAAACACACTAACTACCTACGTTGACTCAAGAAGAAATGGGAGATCTCAACAAACCAATTACTGGCAAAGGCATTGAATCAGTAATCAAAAACCTCCCAAAAAAGAAAAGCCCAGGACCAGATGGATTCACAGGGGAATTCTACCCAACATTCCAAGAAGATTTCACAATAATTCTGTTCAAACTCTTTCAAAATATTGAAGATGAGGGAATACTCCCTTACTCATTCTCTAAAAGTAACATCACCCTCATACCAAAGTTGGATAAAGATTCCACAAGAAAAGAAAACTACAGACCAATTTCTCTAATGAATATAGATGCAGAAATCCTCAAAAAAAAACCTAGCAAACCAAATCCAATGGCATATTAAAATAATTATACACCATGATGAAATAGGATTTATCCTAGGTATGTAAGATTGGTTCAACATGAGAAAATCAATTAATGAACTACACCATAGCAACAGTATTAAAGGGAAAAAAAACACATGATCATCTCAATCAATACAGAAAAGGCAACTGACAAAAGCCAGCACCCTTTCTTCATAGAAACACTTAGAGCGCTAGGAATAGAAGGTAACTTCCTGAACAGGATAAAGGGCATATATGAAAAGCCTACAACTAACATTCTGCTTTATGTGAAAGACCGAAAGCTTTCCCTCAGAAACTGGGAACAACAAAAGGATGCCCACCATCACCACTGTTATTCAACACTGTACTGGAAGTTCTTTCCAGATCAATTAAGCAAGAAAAAGAAATAAAAAGCATCCAAATGATAAAGGAAGAAGTAAAACTTTCCCTATTTGCAAATGACAGGATCCTATCTACAGAATATCCTGAAAAATCTACAACAAAGCTCCTATAGCATAAATGAATTCAGCAAGGTAGCTTGATACAAGAAGGTGAGGGGATTGTGGGAAGATGGGGACGTACTAACAGGCAGAGCTCAATGCTCTCACCAAAACAACAGAGAAAGAGCCAAAAGCTGTCCAAGGGACCTGCTTTGGGGGTCAGCAGACCAAGACAGTGTTACACAACTGCCAGGAGGGTGAGGGACAGAGAGACAAAGAAGCCAAAACAACAAACATCAGTTACCAAGCCCCTGCAGCAGATAGGAAGGCCTCCCCTCCCCCAGCCCCAAGATATTAAGCTGGGGTAAAACCCCTTGCTCAATGCAGCCAACCGAGAGGGGAACAGACATCTTCCTCCCTGTTAGCTGTTTCAAGAGAAAAGGGAGGGGGAGTCAGGATGCTTTACTTCAGTAAATTCAGCCAGCAGAGCTGGTTGTGAATCTCTGATCTGGTGATTCAGCACAGGAACACAAGAAAGCCAAGAATGAAATATCCATGGAAAGGTGCACTGACAAGC
>PVKH010022974.1:0-13958 GCA_004027955.1 Chaetophractus vellerosus
AAAAAAAAAAAAAAAAGTTTGGAAATGGATGAAGGTTGATGATTGCACATTATTGTGAGTGTAATTAACAGCACTGAACTATATAGGTGAAGGTAGTTGAAAGGGGAAGCTTTAGATCATTTATGTTACTAGAACAAAAATTAAAAGATAAAACATATGACTACATAACACAGTGAACCCTATTGTAGACAATGAACTATTATTAATAGTACAAGTATTAGAATGTTCTTTAATGAATTATAGCAAAGGTACTACATTAATACACTGTATTAATATCATGGTATATGGAAAAAAATACACCTAATGTAAAACTTTGGACAACAGCTAATAGTACTATTTTAGTAATTTTTCATCAATTATAATAAATGTAATTATTGTTTAAAAAATTAGTGCAATTACACAAAAGTGCTATCAACAATTGTAAGAAATGTTCCACATGATGCCAGGTGTTGGTGGGGGGTGGTGTATGGGAATCCTTATTTTATGCATAATTGTCTGTAAACCCACAACTTCTCTAACCAAAAATAGAAAAAAGTCAATCAATACCACAAATCTTATAAGGAAAAAAAGAGCATATACTTTTTTAAACTCCTGTTCCATCTTTTCCCACCTTTAATTGCCCCCCATAATTTTCAATTATTTTATCTTTCTCTTACATTAAATGCCTTAATTTTAAATATGCTAAAATTGCTATATTTTTTCAGTTTTAAATAATATCCATCAAATTCCTCCTACGAAATATGTTTTTACCTTCCTTAAGCCATCTCCCTTTCCCCCCAACACTTACATATGCACACACATTTTTCTCCCTCTATTTTTCCATCATACCTAGTCATGCTTTTCAGATCTTGTGATAGTCAATGTTACAATAACTATGATAATGTAACTATTACTTACAGCTAAGCCATGTAGTGTCTTCTGATAATATTCTTTCTTTTACAACCCTTATTTTAACCCTCCAGTAAATATTTTCTGAACTTTAAAAAAATTACTTTATTTACATAATAACTACCATGGAGGTACATCCTCAGGCTCACTAAAGGTAGGACCAATCCCTTCAACATGCTCAAACACATCAAGCAATCTATCAAGTTCATTTTTTTCTTGAAGACCACTCCTGAAACTTCCATCATCCTGCCCCCATTTGGATTGATTACATTCCTAGCCTGCTGTCCTGCTAATTTCCAGGTAATTTTTCCTTGCCTCTTCCTCCCTTTCATTCCCTGTTTCATAAAACCCATGCCTTTCTTCTAGTGTTTGCTTCCTTCTTTTGGTGGAGCACTTCCTCCAATATCTGCCTAAGAAAAGTGCATGGGAGTAGACTTTTCTGAGAATTTGCTTGCCTACCTTACACTGACTCCAGTTTTATTCTTGAAAAGTTTATTGCCATTTGACTATTAATCCAATCTAAAGTCCTTTTTTTTTTCTCTCTGGACACTTTATTATTATCTCTTTATTTCAATTATCTTAAACTTCTTACCAGCATCCTCTTCTTTCATTGTACTTCATACTTAGTAATTCCTCTCAATCTAAATTTCATGGCCTTCAGTTACAGGAAACTACTTATATGTGTATGCATATGTGCGAGAGTATAATTGAAATATACAAATATATCCTATTTAT
Organism: Chaetophractus vellerosus; assembly: GCA_004027955.1. Taxonomy (NCBI): domain Eukaryota; kingdom Metazoa; phylum Chordata; class Mammalia; order Cingulata; family Chlamyphoridae; genus Chaetophractus; species Chaetophractus vellerosus. The sequence continues at coordinate 1,624 of PVKH010022974.1, forward strand.
GAAAATAAAAATATTTGTTATATATTAATATATAATGAAAATATACACACACATATATAAAATGTCAACATAAAAACTAATTTCCTCCCCTCCATTTCCTTTTCTTTCTTTTTAGAATTCTTATTTTATTTTGGATATAACAGACTGATATTTTTTATTTCTTTGATTAATTTTCCTACTTCCTAGCGGTGTCCTCTTCCTTCCCTGCTACATAATGATGTTGGTTCTGTTATCAATTTTATATGCTCCTTTTTTAAATAGCACTCTATTCTTATTTCATTACTGAAAGATCTCTTCTTATCTAGGGTTATATATTATAGTTTTTTTTCAGAAATTTTCATCTGTTGCCTGCATTGTCTCTGTTGCCTCTGTTTTGGTTTTACCTTTTTCTTCTTTTCATTTCTATTTGCTTTTTGAGCTTCTCATTATGTTTGTGGTTTTCTTCAAATATATGTAATCTCTGGCTATTCACATTTAAGAGTAACTCATTAAAAAGCAGATCAAAAGCTTTTTGTGCATGGACAGGCTCTGCTAAATTGTCAGTTTTGCTATAGGTGATGAAGTGGAGACCTGGCCTGGTTTTTTGTTTTGTTTTGTTTTTAGTGAATCCTGAAATGTCAGTCACGGTAGGTCTATAGTTTTTGGCCAATATCTCCAGAAAGTCAGTCTCCAAACACCTTTCAAATTCTGGGATTCAAGCAAGAAGGAAGCTGAGGAGCTCACATCTCAAGGTATAGAATTCATTCAACCATTTCCTCTTTTGGTATGATGCATCAGTTCCTTGTATGTGTGAATCCAGAGCACCTTCATTTCAACCCTTGAAGATGACATACCTCCAATCTTCTGCAAGGCAGAGCTTATCATGGGAGGAATCTAGGAAAGTAAATTATTTCAAATACTCTCAAGCAATCTTCAGGTTTGCAGTCCTACCTTACACTCCACCTATCAGAAGCAACTTGTGACTCCAATTTCTAAATTCTACCAAAGTTTCAAGGGCCGAATGGGTTTATTTCTCAAGCTATTTTCCCAATGCAGCTGCTAAGCTTTTTGCTCTTGTGATCTTCTAAGAAAATGATCACTCGTCCAGCTCTTAAATTCTGTTAGACTCTCTTATCTAACATCTCTTTTATAATACTAATTCTTATGGATTTATATCTTTTTATTCTTTCATTTAAGTTTAATGGGGTACTGGAAACAGAGACAAATACACCTGTTCAATCCATCATGTTTAAATACAACTCTAGTAAAATTTTAAACTGTTTAGTTTAGCAATGACATGAATTGGCTCAGCTATACTTTGATAGGATTAAACATGCTAGAAAATTGACTGCTTAATTTTAAAAAAGTATTTTAAAATGAAAATAAAGAAAATGTTGTCTTTATTAGAAACAAAATTTAAAGATTTTTTTCCTCTATTTGTTATAAAAGTCAGATATATCATAGAATCATGTTCAAGGTTTTAACTTGACATCAGGTTCCTTTATCGCATTCCTTTTTCTTTTGAATCTAGGAATTCAGAATTATCACACTTGAAATTTCCATATGGTGGCATGACTCACCATTTATTTTCACTATACTTGGGTTTCCCATTGCACAGAAATATAACCACCATACTGTAAGATAGTGCAATTTAATTCTTGGGGGAGAAATATATTTAAAAATAAAAAGTAGAATGACTAACAGTTAATAATAAATTCATATTATTAATTAGCTTCTAATGTAAAAAACATTCCAGAAATAATGGAATGTTACATGCTTAAAATAATTACAGAGAAATCCCTTATTGAAAAAACAAATGATTGCTCAGATTTAGATTAGCTGTATCCCTGAAGCCCAACCATGAAAAACAAAAGTTAAGCTATCCGGAAGGTAAATATCAATCCTATTTCTACAATTTCATAAGAAGATTAGACTAATAAATTTGAGGGCTGATTTCTAGAATACAAAGACCCACAGCTCTATACCAGGGTTTTCCAGGGAAACAGGGTATGTGTGTGTGTGTGTACTGTAAATATTATGAGACATTTTATAGGAATTGGCTTATGTGACTATGGGGATGGGCACGACCAAATTCCATAGGGCAAGCTGTAAACTGGGAACTCTGATAACAGTTTTCAATGAATTCCCCAGGAGAAGTGGCTGGCTGAAGTAGAGACAGAAATTCTCCCTTCTGACTGCTGGAATAATCACTTCTCCTTTTAAGGCCATCAACTGATTGGATGAGATTTCTCTCATTGTGAAGGCAATCTCCTCGGTTTATTGTACATGTAATCAGCCACAGATGAAATCAAATTATTGAAGATTTAATTCCATGAAATATCCTCACAGTAACAATCAGGCTAGTGCTTACGTGACCAAACAACTGGACACCAGAACCTGGCCATTGTGACACATGAACTTAACCATCCTACTCTAATATACCAATATTTTATATGCTAAATTAAAAAGGAGACAGAAGGAAGTCTTGCCATCTAATTGTTAGAAGCACAAAATCTTTCAGGAAAGGAAGTAAAAACAAACTTAAAAGTTAATGTAAATGGGAAGCGGATGTGGCTCAAGGGATTGAGCTCCCACAAGGGAGGTCCCAGGTTTGGTTCCCAGTGCTTCCTAAAGAAGATGAGCAAGACAGTGAGCTGACGTGATGGGGAGGCACAGCGAGCTGATGCAACAAGAGATGAGGAAAACATAATGAGAGATGCAACAAAGCAGGGAGCGGAGGTGGCTCAGGAGATTAAGTGTCTCCCTTCCACGTTGGAGTTGCCAGGTTCAGTTTCCAGTGCCTCCTGAAAAGACCAGCACAAAATAAACCAAAGAAGACCAGCAAAACAATGAGGGGGTGGACAGAAATAAATAAATAAATAAATAAAATCTTTTTTAAAAAGTTAATGTAAATCTTCCATGCTACAATGAAATAAATATCAGGGGAGAAAAGATTCAATAAAATCTTGTTAACAAAAGCAACTGGTCCACCTACCCCTAAGCATCTCTTAACTGTGCTCTTACTTAGACATTGTGCTTGAGGGATAGTGTCATAAATGAGTAGTGCAGATGGCTTAGTGTTTTACAGTGTATGACCATAAATGAGTCACCACTGCTATAACAGGACCACTTTGTGACCAAAGAAAGGACAAAAGTGTCAGAAAAATGTGAGGATATCAATAACAGGATATTGAGTAGAAACGCTGTTTTTATAAGTGATCCTTTTTAAATGAGGTTATCATCACAGGGGATTTCTGATATATAAATCAGTTCCGTCAGTGTGTCAAGCTAAAATCGTGCAGTTTTGAGAGTAACTGAACTTTCTGATTCCACCATTAGCAGAGACACATAAGTAGAAGCCCTCTTGGAGGGGCAGTGGAGTTTGATGAATTTAGAGAAATTTAGACCCAAATGACCTAATTGCCAATATATCTTTATAAGTACGCCGTTTTTCTTTTAGGCATCTAGCAACTTATTCACCTTCAATATTTATGAACTCACAATGAAGCTATAGGATCCCATCTCTGCCCAACCCAAAGTAAAGAGTTAATCACCCTCCTTATATATTACCACTGTACCTTGTAAGTTCCTTATGGGTTCACTTGTTCTATAATATTCTAATTTTTCACTTATGTGTCAGAATATGAATTCTTGCTTCTCCAGCATTTAAGTATCAGGCTTGTAGTTGGTATTCGGTATATAAGATTCTAATATAGGTCACATGCATCAAAAGGATTTACGCATGTAGTTGAAAACTGCCTACAAATCTGCAAAGATCCTCCTAAATTTCAGACTCTAGGAAGCTATGCTCTTTCACTTAAAAAAAAAAAAAACACCATATTAAAATAATTTTTTCAAATTCAATATTATCACAATAATCTTGATAATTGATATGTGACATAAATGCCACCTGAGAGCTAATGATGAATAAAGATGTTAGCCTCCTTAATATTTTTTTTTGTTGGGGAAGACGTTGAAAGACAATATCCCACTTGTTTTTCACAGTAAAATTTAATAAACTAGAAGTGTATTTCCTCTAATCTTATTATAAATAGTAGATAGGTAATAGAAAGAATAGAGTAATGGGAAGAATGTACAAACTTGGTAAACTAGCAAACCTCAAGTGGGATTAACATTTATTTTCAAAAGGATTAAAATAAAGAGATGTTCTACTGTAATTACAGAATAAGGAAGGTTCCTATAAAAAATAACAAAGGTTTTTAGGACACTGCAGCTACATTTATTCTCAAGATCACATTGTTCAGCTCATTCAATACAGCATACCCTCTCAGGAATATATTATGTTTAAAGTGCTGGGGGCCAGCAATAAAGAATTTTACTATATATCAAAGGAGCAATAAACAATCTTAAGAAATAACTATGTATTCCTTATCACCAAATGAGACCCAAAGATAATTTTTCACAATTACTCTTGTGGTTCAGATATATCAGAGGCAGAATTTACTGCCAAGGGGTAGGTTTAATTAGAATCAAGCAGGGTAATGTATGTTAAGTGAAAAGAAACTTTTCACTTAAAATACATTAAAAGCGAATTATGAAATGAGTGAATAATTAGACAATGCTATTCAAAAATGCCTTTCAATTCAAAATATTTGCAGCCATTAAAGAACCATAAATTACCAATTATAATGACTAAATAATATTTATTTTGAATTGTTAAAGTGCTCCAGTAGTAACTATTAGCTCTAAAGATCAGTGCTATACAAATATTTTCTACAAACTGGGAGTCCAAGGACAATGTTAGCATTCCCATAAACTACCTATCTTTGAATTTCTGTGTTTACTAATATATATTTTACAGAAAAAGAAATATAACTGCCACTAAAGAACAGATAACATTACTCAGCCGCATTACGATTTCCACTGAGATTCCATTGTCTTTCTCTCTCACTTCTATGCTTATTAATTTCAGGGTTATTCGTAACACAAAATTTCCATTCTTCTCTACAATACTACTGACATCTGAATGACAGCATGTTCTGTCTTTACCTAAAATTGGAGGCTTGAACTCGTGAATTAGTTTCCTATCTTGGTTTTAAATTTCATATTCATAGTCATTTGCATTATGGAATTTATTTAAAATGAAGGGACTAATAAGTTCTTTTAAATATGCAGGTTAAAATATGCCCAATTAAATAAATTTGTAAAAACAATGGTAAATGTCAAATCATTTTTGTCTGACCTGGTAAAGTAGAAAAACTAATTTCTCTGATAATCATATGAAAATGTTAAAATTAAAGAGATAAGACATAAAAAATTAAAATTGAGATTATACTAAACTATTATCAGCAGTTTCCTTTGTTTTGTTTTTAAGGGGATGGGTTTAAATGAGAACTTTATTTTTCATTCTTGTTTTTTCCCCAATCGTTGTGTTCTCAGAAACAAGAGTAAATGTTGCTGCATCTAAAAAGAGAGAATATGCCTCTATAATTTCAAAGTTTCCTCATTATTACTTCATTCAACCTTTCAGTTTTACTAATACCTGAGTAGCAACTAATTAAGCATGATTTAAATTCATTTCTATAGAACTAAATGAATAACTATTCTAGGAAAACAAAATATTTGAAAGACCACTAGGGAAGCAAGACTACATTTTAATCATTAACCAACTTATTCATTCAGTAATCTTTACTGAACACTCACTATCAGGCGCTATGCAAGGCACTGTACATCTGAAGATGAATAAGAGAACTGAAATGGGCCCTGTAGACTTGCAGTAGAGGGAGAAACACACACAAAAAAACAAAAAATTTAATAATTGCCAATTTGTGATAATTGCTGTGAAGTAATATAAGTATCTCCAATTCATTATAACAATCAGGGTGGGTGTCTGATTTAGACAAAATAATTAGAAAAGGCTGTTTTATTCAAGTGACTTTTAGGCTAGGATCTAACAGATGAAGATAAAGCAGATAAAGCACACACCTGGGGAAGTTAATTATGGAACAGTTCTGAGCCAATACTCTAGGTGGGAATGATCTTGGCATACTAGAAGGTCAGTAGACTGCAGCACAGTGAGGGATCAAGTGGAATGAAGCAAGGTCAGAGAGTAAAGGGCAAGCCAAATCATAAAGGGCCTTCAGAGGCCTTGATGAGAATACAGATTTTATTCTAAGTGAATATTATTTTATAATATTTTATATAGAAGTTGAGTGGGAATTTGAGAAGCTCCTCTATGATTTCACATACAGATTACAATATCCACATGAAACAAAATTGAACACCATATGAGCAATTCATATGCAACTAAAGTTTAAACCAAAATATGTATAAAAAATACTTCAGTGTTTTGGCTATATTTTTATATCACAGGTATACAGAAAAAAAACATTTCTCGTAGTAGTTATTTCTATCTCAAGTTTCAACACTAACAGCCATGGTTGTCAAGTGAGAGACATTCATTATATGATAGTCATCCAAAGGAAGCCCTCTTAAGTGAGAGCATCAAAAATAAGTAAAAACAAGTAAATGAAAGAAAAAAATCACAGGATGAAATCATGGACTTTATAACAAGACAGTTGCAATTTCTTTCAACATGGCTGTTTCTAAATGAAGAATTATTCTGTTATTACCCACATACTTTAAATTCATGTTTTCAGACAATGCTCAATGAAGGCAAAGTAGGTTTTAGAAAGAAAGAGAGAGATAAGAGAGGAAGGAAAGGAATAGAGAAAAAATTACTAACATTTCCCAGGTTCTATACATGCATGTATTATTTGAGAAATCTTGATTACTAATACACTTACAAACTGTTCTTATTATTCTGCAAGTAGTAAAATAAAATTAAATAAATTTTTCAAAATAAGAAACCATTAGGTCAAGACATCTTTATGAAAAATTATTTTAATTTTGTGTTTGGTATATTTCATATATAATCTGTGTCCTTTCTTCATCTAATAAACATAAATCTAAATTTGTACTAAATATTATAAATATATAATATAAATATATATTATATTAAAATAAATATAAAACAATACATGTAATTGTTTTAGTTTGCTGAAAGCTGCTGGGAGCAATATAATACAAATGGGTTGGCTTTTATAATTGGAATTTATTAGCTTAAAAGCTGACAGTTCAGAGCCTGGGAAAAATGTACAAATCAAGGCATCAGGTGAAACTCTCTCCCTTAAGTTCAGCTGCTGGTGATTCTGGACTCCGCCACATGGCAAGGCACAATGGTGTTCTGCTGATCTCTGCCTTTTCCTCCAGGCGTACCTTCTCCCTGAACTCAGCTGTGAGCAAGCAGGCACATGGCAGGGAATAATGGCAGAGTCGGCTCATCTCTCCCCTTTCCTTTGGCCTCACTGCTAGTTCTACTTTGGGGTGCTATGTGGCTTTTCTCTCTCCTGGATTCCTTAATTTCAACTTCTGGAGTCTTCTCGCTATCACTACAGCTTTTTTCCTATGTCTGCAGCTTTAGTCCTCCATTTTTAAAGCACTGCAGTAGGAGGATTAAGACCCACCACTGGAACAATCTAATCAAATGCCCCTAAACCGATTTAATCTAATCAAAAGTTCACAATAGGTTGAATTTAAGAACAATTCTCTGGGGTCCACAAAGAATCAAACCAACACAATAATACACTTCCTAAAAATAAGGTCTACATTACAGTCATATAATCTAGTCTTTCAAAGCACATCCAAAATATTCCAATATAGTGCTAAGGAAGCTAGTATCTTAATTGCTGGTAGTGATGATTATAGTAAAGCACTTGATGGTAACTTCCAAATTTAAACTTTAAAAAAGAAGAATGAATTGATAACATCCAAAAACAAATGCTGGAATTTCATTTACATATTACAATTTCTTTACAACTACATAAAAGTTAAGATGATAGAAAGATGATTGGCTAAAGGAAGGTTTGTCAATCTAATAGAGTGATCCAATATTTCAGATGATTATTTTGTTGAATGTTTTTCTCTTACAAATTTGATGAATCCAAATATGGAAGTATTTTACATTTAGTACAAAAGGCTACATGTTGCTTTAATTGTACATAATGAACAATAGAGTTGCTAAGAATAGCCTGATAATGTTTTTTTTTTCATTTCCTCCAAAGTATTATATGGTAAAAAAAATTTGATATAATTCTCAAATATTCCAAATCCTAATTCTATTTTTCTTTTTGGGGGGAAGAGCTTTTGTAAAGGAGATTTATTTGGGGTAAAAGCTTACAGTTCCCAGGCCGTGAAATATCTGTATCAATGCACCATCAGAGGTGCTTTCTCACCAAAGTCACATACTGTTGATCCTGTTGTCTGGCCAAGTGGCAAATCAAGATGTCTGCTGAGGTCTCTGCTGAGGTCTCTGCCATCCTCTCCAGGGTCACCTCTCTGTCTGGGCCCAGCTCCCAGAGCTCAGCTGTGAGCAACCAGGAATCTTTTTCTGCGCTTCCTCTATCAATCTCGGCTGCTCCGCTTTCTTCCTGAGTTCAGCTGCAAGCTATCAGGCATATGGTCCATCTCTGGGTCTCAGCTCTTTGACCGTCTTGGGGGCTTCTCTCCTTGCAGTTCAACAGTGAATGAAATTGGAGTTCTCTCTTTCACATAGCAGGATCAACATGACGGCTCCATTATCCTGTGTCCTAATTCTATTTTAATAAACTTTTTATTTAATGAGGAATGTTTGCATTAAATTACATACTGTATTTAGTAAATAATATATTTTATATATCATGAGGAAAATATATTTAAAATTACTTTCATGCACAAAGAATGTTTTATGAACATATCAACTGTAGAAAAACAAAATCTGAATATAACTGTGCTGGTTATTAGAGTTCTATATTTATTTCTGTTATATCATAAAGAATATTTTATGTAATGATACAATTTTCATTTATCTACATGACACATATATTTTTAAATGGTAATTCCCAATGTATACAAACTGTAGGAGAATGGGTACAATCAAACATGGCAAAAGCCTTCAGAGATCAATTTGAAGATATGTAATAAAAAGATCTGGAATGTATACATCCTCAGCTTCATGTTTTCTAATTCTTACCATTGGTTCATGGGAATAACCCAGGATTTGTGAAATGACTACTGTGGCTGTTTAAAGGTTTTGTGGACCCCAGAAAATTATGTTCTTAAGCTAATCCATTCGTATGGATGTAACATCTATTGTAGTTGGGACTTTTTGATTAGATTCAGTTAAGGGGACTTCCTTTTGATCAGATCACTTCAGTAGGGCATGACTCAGTGTCGGTCTTAATCCTCTTATTGGAGTCCTTTATAAATTGGAGTAATAGGAAGAGAGGAAACCACAGAGACACACCGGAGCACAGTGAGAAAAGCCCAGAAGCTGAGAGAGAAGGCCCAGGGAACAAGAAGCTGAAATCAACAGAAAACAGAAGCTGAGAGGAGGTCACTTTAGTCAGACGCTGAAAGCAATGAGGCCCTGGGGAGAGGGGAGAGATGAGCGGATGCCACCGTGTGCCTGATTGTCCACAGCTGCAGCTTGGGGAGAAAGCGTCTCTTAATGAAGCCTTGATTTGGACATCTTTCTCAGCCCCAGAATAGTAAGGTTTTAAGTTCAGAAATCCCCATTGTAAAAGCCAATCCACTTCTGGTATATTGCCTTGACAGTTTCAGCAAACTAAAACAACTACCTACAAGGATATGCATTCTAACATTACTTATAAATAGACAAATATAAGAGAAATCTAAGTGTCCACCACAGGAGGACTTTTAAGTGAATGCCATTTTGTCCAAAGGTAGTTTGGACAGCTATTAAAAGCCACGTTTTAAAGGAGTTAATACTATGAGAAAATTTAAAAGGCATGGTGGGATGTTACCGAAATGATACAACATAATTTTTGTAACCAAAGCCTTGTTATCAGTTTCAAATGGTTCTGACTTTACTACCAATTAATCTTGTGATGTTAGGAAATTTACTTTATATATGTGAATTTCATATAACTCCTCTCTAAAATGAGTATTACAATGTGATAACTATGAAGATTAACTAAGATAATACATTTAAAGTACTTTCCAAGAGACTGGTGTGTTCATCCACATAAAATACATTGGCATAACCTTAACTTTTAAAGTAAATATTTGTAAAGGAATAATAGAATATACACCAAAAATATAAATCCTGGTTATCTCTGGCAGGTAGATTAAAAGTAATTCACATTCTAATATTTCTTATATTGAACATATATAACACACATAATTTAAAAAGATATTACTTTAAAATAATAAGTTCTGAATAAAATATAAAACTATATTATGTTATGTCAATGATTTCAAAAATTGTTTAAACATTATACTCTTAAGCATAATAGTATGCATTCATTTTGCCTATTCTTATTTACATCGAATGCTTCTATGGAAGAATACATTTTTCTAAAAGAATCAAATGAATAAATAATGTTTAACTCATTTACTGCTTTGATCTTAATAATGATTAGGTTTCTTCTATCTCTGAGTCTCGAAGGATGAAAGGTTGCCAGGGCAGACATGTAAATACTTCGGTTTGCTTTATTTTATTTTTTTCTATATTTGTGGTATTTGCCATCCTAGCTCAGTTGAAAAATAGAAGAAAAAAATAAAGGTATTTTATTAGTCTTCATTAATTTTTTACAGACACTAAAGGAACTGTGCTTGTGTGTAAAATGCAGAAAGCATTTACACTTTCAGTCAGCTGTATGTATTGGTCATTAAAGAATACTGATAAGCCAGAGAATATTCTTTCATTCAATTCTTCCAAACATTGGGATAATGAGACTTCTGGTAAAAAATGAAAATACATACACACATGCACAACACAGTATTCTCACTTATTTATATAGTTAGCATACCAAATAAATATTATGACTATCAACAGTATATATGAAGAATTACAAGAAAACATAGCAGTAAGGTTTGCTAACCATTGGCAACCTTACAGATCAAACTCTGGCATGTCACCTGTTCATTAAAAAAAAAAATTAGAACTTTGGTTAATGTACTTGGTCATATTTGGGAAACAAATTAATATTCAAAGTTTTTAATTTGTGAGTTTTTAAAAAGCCAATCAATTTCCCAGTAGAAATAATGACATTTTACCATAGCACTGAGGGCATAATCTAATCTATCATAACACACCAATGATAATGTGATGATTCAAAGCACATGTGACTGATGTTAACAATGACTTTAACACCCTGTGTTTCACCGCCCCCCTTCACAGTCCAATCTGGAATAAAGGGCAAATAGTTTTGCCTCTCCTACTCTAGATTTTTAAGCATATTACCTCACTAAGTAATGTAGCCAAGGCTGGATAATTGATGGGGAAAAAAAGATAGTTAAAAGGAGTCCACAAATAAATTTGAATAGAAACTAATATCTTCTTATAAAAATTTTGTCAAGATATTAAAAGTATCAAAAACTGTCAGATTTGGATTTCCCTCATATGTAACTTTAAGCAATGTATTTCTAATAATTAATGGCATTGTTAGAATCTTGTATAATTTACTAGATCATATAACCTAAAATACACATTTATATGTATTTAAATGTTTTGTTTAAAAGAATCCAACTTTTTACATTCTTAGTATTTTCCACATGGTTGGATATAAAAGTGTTATATTTTGACATTTAGTGAATAGAACTTTATTTGGTGAGAGGAGATTCTTTGATCTGAATATGGCTCCTTTCCAACTGTTCCCATCTCCTTGCTTCCCCTCAATCAGTGAAACAAATTATTTGTCTTGCTTAATCAGTCACCAGATAATACTTCTGAACAACAAGTCTATTGAAATATAAGGGAAGAGAATTGGTTCAGGGCTGCTTTCCCCAGTGGGGTATAAAATATACTGGAACATGTATAGAAACCCAGTGTGAGGAAGGAAAAGCAGAAGATCCAGGAAGAGTTATCTAGTGTCTACCAGCCTGAATTATCTTCTAGGGGGCCGGCTGTAGCTCAATTGGTAGGGTGCCGGTTTACCACATGGGAGGCCCCGGTTCGGTTCCCGGGGTCTCCTTGAGCGGGCAGGCCGCCTTGAGAAGACAAGCCGCCATGGGCAGGGCAAGCCCCCCCGCAAGCAGGGCAAGCCGCCCACGATCAGGCAAGGCCGCCACGCAGTGAGCTGACTTCACGGGTCCCCGCAACAGGGGGGAGACAGGCAGACACAGAAGAACGCAAAAATGAACACATCAAGAACAAGCAGAAAGGGGGGGATATATAATAAATAAAAAATAAAAAAAGAATTATCTTCTAGTCTCTATGTTGCCCTATTTTCACCCCAAGATGGATGCATTCTCTGTGAGTGTCCCTGTGAGGTTTTGCTGAGAAAAGCTAAGAAGGATGATTTCTGGAGCTTCTCTTAAATGATTCATAAAAA
>PVKH010022975.1:0-13968 GCA_004027955.1 Chaetophractus vellerosus
ATTGTCTGCTCATGGCTCTTGCTTGATGCCTGCTCGTTGTTTGCCTGTTTTCTTAGGAGGCACTGGGAACCAACTGCCTGAGCCACATCTGCTCCTTCAACTTATCTTAACAGTGCCTCAGCCATCTCTTTCAAGCAATATGTTTAAGGATTAAAAGTTCCTTAATTTCTTTGTTGGTAAATATTGATATAAAACCCAAACCAAAATTTATCAAAATTAAGGCTAAAAATAGTCAATCTTTGTGATAAATTATAATAATTAATTGATTCCTACTCAACTTCATTTATACCTGAATTCTTTGTAACTTACTAGGAATTTTATACTTATGAGGCTTATCTGGGTGAAAGGTCCAAATGAGTAGCATTAAGTTTGTGAAAATTATGTTTATGTCATGAAGAAAAATGAAACATATGGAACTGTCTTAATAATTCCGGTGATTTAATGAGTTAAGCCTAAAATCCTAGTATATTGCATGGAGAACTGAGAAAAACATTTTCAATTTTTAAAAAGCAACAGCGTTGGTACAGATACAAATAATCTAGAAGATGATTTAAAAAACAGAATGTTTTATTTGTTCAAGATAAATTTTCCTAAGAAAAATTGGGCCTTTGTAATTAATTTGTAAACTTGGGATTGATTTAGCTACCAGGCACGATTAATTGAAAAGAAATATCCTAATTTAAAGGATGTGCATGGGGTATACATTAAGGTTTGTTTTGTGTAATGTGAAGTATAGGGAATGTCTGGCATCTGTCCAGTTAATTTAACCATTAAAAATAGCCAATTTGATGTTTAAAGACTCTTTAATGAATGGATTTTGAGTGATTCTAGCTTATCTGCCTTGGCTTTCTAATAACCAAATAAACCATTTGATTCCTAATTGTCCACTTTACTCTGTAGCTATATAGTGCTTTAAATTTGCACTGGTAGGTATGATTTTAACTATGAATGACCTTACTTTGCTTCCATTTTTTACTCTCTTTAGGTATTATTGCTTTTCTATATAAAAAGCATATTGGAGTTTTACCATTTCACAGTTTTGTATATGCATTTAAAATAATTATAAGAAACCATAGGCATTTAAGAAGCTATAATAAGGTGGGTGGGCTCTCATGTCATTTCTAATATGCACGATGTGAAATGGAGATGGATGCAGTTATGGAAAAAATTCAATGCAAAACATACCTTCAGTGAACTTGGAATGCTGCAGGAACGGGAGATTTCTAAAATGAAACAGAATCATCCATTACAAATCAGTGCTTCTGTTAATCCTTGTATCAGCATATGTACCAGAACCAAAGGAAATATGGTAATGTTTGCTTGTATCTGGAATGTATTAAACTATCATAGTAAGATAATGCACATCTGCATATGTGATTAGTCATGCTTTAATTTTCCTTTAATAGCTGTGTATATGGAGGAAGTATTTGAGAAAACTCACTGCTTACTTTCTTATCCCTTTTAATTGAAGAGGAAAGTGGTGGGTATTCAGTCTTAGTTTTGAATAGTCTACCCCACACTTGAAAGAATCACACAATCAATCAAAGAATATTTGTATGACAGACATTTCTATGAAGAAGCCAAGGCACACAGTCTCCGTAACTGGGAAGATAATATGTAAGTACACAAAATACTAAATATCCACAGAGGAAGTAAATACATGTTTCAGTTTTTCAGGCTGCTAAAGCAAATTCGATGCAACGGGTTGGCTTAAACAATGGGGATTTATTTGCTCGTGGTTTTGAGGCTGGAAGAAGTACAAAATCGAGGCATCAGCAAGGCAATGCTTTCTTCCAGAAGACTGTGGAGATCTGGGGCTGGCTGCAGGTGATCCTTGGCCCTTGGCTTTTCTGTTACATGGCAATGTACATGGCGGCCTCTCCTGGCTTCTCTTGGTTCCGTTGGCTCCCTGCTTCTGGCCGATCTCTGTCTGTTCTTCTCTCCGTGTGTCTGAATTTCCTTCTGCTTATAGAGGACTGCAGTGATAAAGACCCATCCTCATTCAGTTAGGCCACACCGTAACTGGCATAACCTCATCAAAAGGTCCTGCTTAGAAGGATTCACACCCACAGGAATGGAGTAAGATCAAGAATATGATTTTCTGGGGTACATAGGTCTAAGCCACCACAATAAACATATATTGTTTGGTACAAAATGCTAAATATATTAAAAGGCAGTAAGTCATATTCACTTCTTTTTTTTTTTCTTTCATATTCACTTCTAATAAAATCTCTCTGGAAGGATACACAAGAAGCTGATAACATTGGTTGTTTCCAGGATAGAGACTAGGAGGACAAGGTTGGGAGGTGGACATTTTTTCGTATACACTTTGATATCCTTTGAATTTTGAAAATAACTACATGATTGCTTTCCAAAGTAATGGTTGACATGGACATCATTATACCTTAGAATTCTGTGGAGACCTTAATGAAGAAACAATAATCTGGACTAAATATTAAAAGGTGGAAAAGATTTGGATAGAATGAAAGGAGGGGGGGGAGCATCTTAAGCAGGGCAACAGACATTAAACAAAAGTCTGAGGAGGGAAATATAAGACATGTGTGGTCTTAGTAGGTAAATCTAGCTCACTGTAAGTAATTTGGGAGGTATGGCTGGAGAGAGTAAGGTAGAGGTTATGAAAGCCCTTAAATGCCAGGATGAGGAGAAGGAGTTTAGAGTTAATAATACAAGCAGTGAGAAGCTTTGGAGATCTTTGAACAGGGGAAAGTTGTCTCCTGATAATACTTAGCATGGGTTGAGATGGGAGAGACTGGAGTTTAATACAACATTCCAGACCAGGAGGTTGGGATTAGTTTTTACAAGTTGGAGGGAGGGGACTGACACAGAGTATATAAAGTGCGAGGAGAGTCAGTACACTGGAGGGCCTCAAGTCATCACATCAGATTCTTAAGGGTCAAAAAGAATGGGGGCTGAGAAAACAGTTATTTATTGATTAGTAAGTAATTATTGAAAATGTACATAGCATATGTTTTTTGTGAGCGCACATTTTCATGAGGATGGAAGGGGAGAAACCAGATTTTTAGGAGTTTATGATGGAAGAGGTAAAAAAATAGAAGAAGCATTTATTGAGATTAAATAATCCAATATAATTAATATTTTTTGAATACCTAATGTGCCAGAAACTGTATTAGGCATTGAGGATATAGCCATGAACAAGAACCAACTTAGTGCCTGCCTGTATGTAGTTCTCTTGTGAAGGTAGACAGTAACAAGTAATTAAGACTTGCCATGGCACCCAGCAGTAGCATCGCTAGGTGTATACCCAGAAAACTGAGAGCAGTGACACGAACAGACATCTGCACACTGATGCTCATAGCAGCATTATTCACGATTGCCAAAAGTTGGAAACAATTGGAAGTGTCCATCAACTGATGAATGGATAAACAAATTGTGGTGTATCCACAGGATGGGATATTGGGCAGCGATAAGAAGAAATGAAGTCGCAAAGCTTATGACAACATGGATGAACCTGGAGGACATTATGTTGAGTGAAGCAAACCAGACAAAAAAGGACATACCATATATTGCACTATTATGAACTAAATATATTATGTAAACTCATGTAATTAATAATTAGAATATAGGTCACCAGAAAATAAAATAAGGGTGAAGAATGGAAAACTGAGGGTTCATCTGTGCTGAATTGGTTAAAAGGCTATTTGTAAATCTTTGGAAATAAATGGAAATGGTGAGGACACATCATGCTGATTTGTAGGTCACCAATAAATAGAAAGAGGGTAGAGAATGGAAAGTTGAGGGTTAATCTGTGCAGAATTGGTTAAAAGGTTGTTTGTAAATTTTGGGAAATGCATAGGAATGGTGAAAGCATATCATGGTGTTTGTAACTAGCCGAGCTATATGGGTATGACAGTGTTTGAAAAAGGGAAAACATAAGGACTTTTATATTACTAGAAGGAAAGCTAAAAAGTGAAACATGGGACTGTTTAACATAGTGAAACCTCATGTAAAATACAAATATGTGTGATACTACATATATAAGACTGTTTTTACAAATTATAAATACAAGTATACGAGAGAGAAGGAAACAGAATAGCAGCTATTTAGGACAGGGAGAGATATAGAGGTGATGAGATTTTTTGTTTGGCTGGTTGGTTTTTGTTTTTTAGTATTAGTATTATTATTACTGGAATAATGAAAATGCTCTAAAATTATTGGAGTGATGAATGCACAACTATGTGATTATACCAAATACCAGTGATTGTACACTTTGGGTGGACTTATGCTTTATTAATATGTATCAATACAATTGATTTGTTAAAAATGCAATAATAAAACAAAATGGAAAAAAATGAATGGATTGTGTGATCAAAGAAGAAGAATGGGTGTGCAGGGAGCTCATAGCACTGAAAAGAAGGATGGAAATGGAAAAGTAGCTGTAAGAATGTGGTAGCGACACATGAAGTAGTTTGTTTTCCCCCATAGTGGAAGGAGTCAGTAGAGAGGATAAGAGCAGATAATTGATGAGGCAAAGTCCTGGGGAAGGCAGGAGGAGATGCATTTAAGCACGGGTGGAGAGGCTTACTTGTTGGTAAAGAAGGACACATTATTTGAGGCAAGAGGGAGAAGGGAAGCCAGGAGTAGTGGAGCCTGGGTGCTTCACCCTTTCAGTAAAGTTGGGTCCTGAGGAATATGAGTTTGGAATAGAAGTATGTTAGGACTGACTGGCTTCATTCTGTTTCAAGGCTACAGACTGCACTATTAACGCCTTGTCCATTCAAGGCAGAACTGTGGCAAATGCGTGGCATGGTTAGTTACACAGAGCCTGGGCTGGGGAAATGGAGTTTGTTACAAATTGACTCAAACCCATCACCACTAATTTGAAAAATCCTCACAATGCATGTCCTTTATGGGAATCTTTAAAATCAGTAGGATTGTATGAAAAGCACTTTATATCTCATGTTACATAAAATAGGATATATTATTTACTTACTTATTCACATACTTAAATACATAAGCTCTCAGTAAGCAGTTCTTGTGTGGAAAATAAATCTAAAAAAAGGATTGATTGAGACAATAAAGAGGTTTTCAGCTAGTTTGTGTGAAATAATCATTAAATCACGGTGTTCACTGACTGAGGAAAGGATACAGTTAAGAGCTCATGAAGGGGGACAGTGTGTTTAGAAGGAGTTTGGGAGGATAAGAAGGACTCAGGAGAGGGAGCCATTGTAAGCCTGAGGTAGGGGACTGAATCGGCAGGTCTGTTCCAAAGCCCCGTTTCAGATAAAAGCAACTAGGAAATGGCATAAAAGCCTTTGTGACTGATTGTTCCTGGTGATGGACGAGACCGATGCATCTGGAGTGGCAGCAGTAATGTCTGCTCTGGGGCAGCCGTGGATGTGAAAAGCAGACAAGCGGCGAGTACCCGGATGTGTCATGGGCGCAGGCCCCTCAGGCGCAGCTGCTTTCTCCTGCCCAGGGGAAGCCCTCCTTCCTCTTGGCCAACCAAGAAAGCCCACCTCTCAACAGGCCCGGGAGGGAGTAAAGCCGTCTAGAGGCTAATCGGGGTTTATAGTAGCACCCTGAACACATTTCTTAGTTTGGGGACTGTAATCCAGACTTGAGTATCTAGAAAAAGACTAACTTCTGGCTAGAGACTGAGAGATATAAATCAAGCAATTCACTGGAAGCTCGGTGTTGATAAGGCCACGGGCCATGGTAATCCATGAATAGATATTTTAATGAGGAAAAGCTACATATTATGATGTCATATACTTCCTGCAAAAATATTTCTTTGTCATTTACTTGCAAATTTATTTCCACTTTATTAAACAGTGTTGCCTATCACTTTATAGCATGTGATAAATTACAGTTAGGTATAAAGAGTTATTGCAATTTAAAAATAGATATAATTCTATTATTGCCACATTTCACAGAGCATCAGAAGTCAGTCTGTCCTCATTACTATTATTTTTTGTTTAAATTAAATCTATGAGATAACCTAAGCCTTTAAAGCCATATATCCTATTTTAATTAAAAAAAAATTCTGGTTGTGATCATTGTATAGAATTAAAATCCCATGTAAAATATGGGAAGAAGGGAGGTAAGGGGAGGTCATATAGTGTTACCTGATAAAAGGAGACAGTAATATTTAAAATGAGGTAAGTGTTGCACGGATTTATGATGTATTTTATCTGCAGGAGAAACCATAGTTTATCGTGGTGTCATTCAGCTTGAATCGTCAGTTGTATATCTTTGACTTTTTGAATGTAACTGTTGAAAGGAAAAGACTTTCAGAGATGTGAGCTATGAGACAGATCAAAAGCTTAAAACAATTTTGCTTTGCTTTTTCAAATATATTTTTTATTGAAACATATTTTGTTGTCATGCATGCAAAAATATTATATAGAATCATTTATAAAGGGTGAGGGTCCCAGAATTTGCTAGGTGTTGTTAACAGAAAGACAGGTAAGAATTGAAATATCCCTATAACTTGAACTCTTTGCTCTATATATTTTTCTTTTTATAAAATCTAAATTTGCAGTATCCATAGATAATTTTGACCTAGAAATAGAAATAAATTCGTGATGCCAACTTCAGAGACTAAATTTAACAGTAAATGCAAGGAGCATAAATCCTTATGAAATAATAGGAAACACTAATTAGAGTGTTTTTAGGAAGCTAATTATAATTTTGCATCCTGGATGAGCCTATCTACCTAATCTGCACAGTTAGTTTTTGTTTTTTAGTTTATTTATTCTGCCATCGTGTTTATACTCATTTGTTGTTTTCAACTGGTAGCACTGTAAATAATCATGAAACAAGTAAAACCTGTTAACAATCAATACTTTGACTTGATGATAATTTGTTAATTTGAGTTCGGTCTATTTTCTTCAGTTTTCAGATTTTTCCAACTATGTTAGCATTTTCTCCTCTTTAAATATTTTTAGAAATCAAGAAAATGCTTTATCTTCAATTATTGGAATTGATTTTTATAATTTTTAACATTACTTTTTTCAAGTGTCAATTTTAGCTTAGAATTGAATAATAAAAATAAACTTAAAAGAGTTCTTGGAGTTCTTGGGAACAGGACTGAACTAGCAATACTGTAGTCTGAAGACAGGAAGGAATTTAAGTTCTTTAAACAACTTTTGCAGAAATTTATTAATCCCAAAGGTTTTAAATTATTTAATTAAAAATATTTGGTAGGAAAAGACAGGTGAGATGTGCTCCTGTTTATTTTATAAACAAAATCTATTGTTTTTTCATTTTACTTTTTAATGGCTATAGTTAAAGTGATCAGAGGTTAATTGGTTTTTCTGTGTTCCTTTTACCAACCTCTTAATAAATGCCTAGGATGTGATCATACTTATAACTTTGATACCCTCAACAGAGTTGATGATTTGAGGTTTGAGAAGGAAAAAAAAAAAAAAGAATTAAGGCACATAAATTAAATATACTGACCCCCCCTCTCCAAAAACTATGGGCTCCATATAAAACACCTATTCTTCATTTTCTATGCTCTAACTCACCTATCTTGTGAAGTGGAAGTGTAACAGAGCTTTTCTTGAAGGAATTTAAAACATGATAAAGCAGCCCAGTGTTTTGAGTTGTGTAGCAATTTATACAAGTAACTTGGAGACTCACATATAATTCTTAGTATTATTTAGGCAACAGCAGCTTCAAGGGATCTGATGCCTTGTATATCTTACCCAGGCTTTATTAGACTGTTTACAAAAAGACTCACTTCATAACTCACATCCTTTCTTAAAGCAGTAACTAAAGCAGCAAACATATGACAGATGTGTGTCTGTGTGTCTTTTCTGCTTTGTTTAGCTTTTCTAGGAAGTTTTTTTTTTTTTTAAAGAAAATCATTAGTGGAGTAGCATTTCACATTAACATGCTTTCTTTCGTTTGTATTCTTTTAAAAAATTTGCTCAAATACTGTATTTACATTAGGCCCATCAGAGAAAATATTGTGTAGTTCTGTATTTAATTTAGGCCACTCCATGCTAAATTCACATTTACTGCAGCCTATGGCAATAAAATACCTTTAAACATTTTCACCATATTTTATACTTTGCTATTTCAAAGACTTTTTAAAAATGTCCCTTTGTCTTTTTTTTTTTTTTTTTGCACTTAGCAAGATGAACTTCTTATAGAGTAGAGGTTTTTAAAACCAAAAAGTGTCTTATGAAAACTCTTGGGAAAAATGAGTTCCAGAATTTTTTATATTTTAACAGATTATCATAATTAATTTAAGTGTCCAATATATATACTGAGTGAAAGCAATGCATGAGGGTGGAGTAAATGCTAAAGCAAATGCTGAATACTAGACTTTGTAAACCAAAAAAAATCCATTTACCAAGAATGAATTTATTCATTCATGAAATGTCTTAAATGTCTTTTATGTGGCAAATGTTGCATCAAATATTTTAATTTTCCTACCTAAGCAGAATTATCAACAATTTTTATTTTTTATGTTTTTCAGAGAGGAATTGACTATACCATCATGGAAAAATATAAGTAATCCATATTCCACTCATTAATGCCGTGATTTATATTAGCAGCAATTACTTAGTTATCCTAATTAACACTGTAAGTGGAAGTAGAAAAAATTCAGAGCAAAATAAGCCTATTAAAATGATTAAGATGGCTAAAAACACGTTGTTTTGTGAAAATATTTGAATCCATGGTCTAAAGAAAGGACTAGAAATAAGAAATAAGTTTCTGCTCTGTGTTCTCAATGTTGGGATATAGCACGCATTCTTATACTGCAAAAGTTTTGTGCTAATTATGTTAGTTACACATTCATTTCTAATGTGAACTATAATATTTTATTATAGCATACTTATAGTATCATTTTAGTGTCATATACTATGTATTTATTATAAATCTAATTTTACTTATTAACAATCTTATAGTAAATTTTAATATATTCAGGAATAATAAACAACCATGATACCATTTTGACTTGAGAGAATTCAACTGGTGTTTTCAGCTCTGCCTCCTTCTTTCCCAGCTCAATTTTTCTTTCCTGCTCTGCCTTCCTTATTTTCTAGGGAAGTAATTTTTCATTGTTTTTATCATTGCTCATTTTGTTTGTAGGCTTTTACTTTCCAGATAAATTTTAAACTTTTCTCTCAGTAATTTCTTGTAGGAGATTATATAGTATCAGTTTGTATTCTTTTTTTGGAACTGTTTTACAGTTTAGAAGGGAATTTTTCTAAAATTTTTCTAACAAGCTCATTAAACTCCTTCTGATTAAGTGACACCTCCAGACTTCTGATAACTTTTAAAGACAAAAGCATAACACTTCCTATACGAATATACTAAGCAGAAACATTTTAAAAAGTAAACATTTTAAATAATAGTAGGTGGTCACAATGATTTTAATGAACATATTAATGTGACTACTAATTTATAATCACCTCTTTAAAACATTTCTTAGACATTTCAGCTGCAATTACTTAAGAGACATATAACAGTTATAAAATATGAACTGACGCTATAATTACTCTGATAGGCTTATTCCTGAGTGTTTTGGGGTAATTAAATTTAAAAATTCCATCCACAAACAGATGCTTTGTGAGTCATGAAAAGAAAAAAAAAATGAACCCAAATAAGGAGTCTTCAAAGCATGTTTAAAAATACATTTGATTCTGTGGCATGCTCTCCAACATTTCTTCTATTTAATAGTTTTAAGGTTTGTAGTCATTATATTCTAAAAATAAAATAAAAAGCAATGAAACTGTCTTATCTTTATCTATCTCCATCTCCATATCTATCTATCTATCTATCTATCTATCTATCTATCTATCTATCTATCTATCTTATAATCATCTGTCTATATCTATGTCTATCCATCTATCCAACCATCCATTCATCCACCTACCTTGCTATCTATCAAAATCCACTATTAGGTGATATGAAAAAATGATTATTCTAGGAATTATGCCTGTCCTGCCCTAAAAGCTGACTTTCTATTATTAGTACTTCAGTTTCTTAGTGCTACATTTGGGGGAAATACTATGCCCTCATATTTCACAAGCATTTCAAAAAGCAAAACTACATTATTTGAATTTTTAAATAACCAAAATAAAATATTTGTAACAACTAAGCTTGCTTTAAATTAAATTATTATTGAGTTTATATTAGAACTTAATGTCAAAGTAAAAATTCAAGTCTAAAAGGTATGAAAAGAACAGTTACCTAAAACTAACCAATTTATTTCTCATTATGGGACTTAATATCTTTTCCTAGAAGGCAAAATGTCTTTATGATGATTTTATGTTATTATCATGCATATTTTTCTAATCATTTAACATAGAAGCTTTATAAAGGATGGCATTTTACAAATTAAAATGTCATTGATGATAGATAGAAGACATTGTCAACTTTCAGTCTATTTAATAGTTGAGAACAATTGCAAAAATGTGTTATCATTTGGAATTTTGATCATGTACTTTTATCTTTGTAAAAACCCTAAGCCTTTCTGCCTGTTACATTGCTACAGTTCTTCTGTCAGAAGACAGGACTGTGAAAATCTGCAATACCCTTCATTGTGACTTGATGAATAGCAAGAGAGCTTAGTGGAAATGTTGAACTCCTTCATGATTAAAAAGCAAACCTTTAATGTAGTTTTTGTTTACCATGTCATAAGTGCAGTGTTGGAAGTTACTGCCAAAGAGTCATTGGAGCAGGCATCAGTAAGGCAATGTCAGCCAGCCAATGCTTTGAAAATGATTCAGTTCCTCTAGCCTTATGACTAAAATAATATCCAGTGGCTCCAGCCCCAAGCCTGGTTAATGCATCTGTCCAGAACACATAATTACTCGGTCATAACATTCCCCCGGCCACCAGCCAACAAACCAATCAGCATTTCTTCCTAACTCACCAGAATTTTTGCTGTGTCAAACTGTTTGATCTCTAGGTAGTAAAAATGCAAAAAATGGAAGGACACTGCACTGGAAGGTTTTAATTTAGAATAGTTTCTCATGGAAATTAAATTTGAGGAGAAACATGTTTTTGTTGTCATGACTGAAGTTGAAATTTTAGTTTGGTACCCCTTCACATATCGTGTAGTTTGTTTTTTCACCGTAGGTTACTTCTTTAGTCATTTTAGTGAGGAAATATTCTAACACCAAAATAATGGCAAAGATATCTCCAGTTGTGAAAAATGATTTTGTTTCCCAGATATTAGCAAATGTAATGGCAAAGAAATGATCTTTTTGGCTAATAAAAATGCCACATGTGTATATATTTGTGTGCGTGTGTGTATAGAATTCCTCATATCACTTTCACAAGATCAAGTACACATATGTATGTATATATAAGTATGCGTATATGTCTAATACATGTGGCTGAAGTTTTTATGCAATCTCATTCGCTTCACAAAATTGTTCATGAAATCCTTGAAATTAGACTAGATTAAATTATTTTCCCATGTTTCCCACACTCCTCTAAAAATGTTCTAAAAATTGATTCCCAAAATTCTTTTTTTCTGAGGTGAAGTTTCACTGAGTCTGTGCCATCTGAGCTTAGTCGTAAAGAACAAACAAGATTTGAACAACCAGAAGACGTGAGGAAGAACACTCCCCATGGAGGAAAAAGCATGCTGGGAGGAGTGTGCGTGTGAAGGAAAATGACCCGCTCAGGAAAGGATAAGAAGGTCGATCGTTTTGGAGCGTCGAGGTCTGACGTGAGAGTGATGTGAGATGAAGCTGCAATGGCTGGCGTGGGTCAGGTTGTGAATCATCTTAATATGCAAAATCGATATTGTTATGAGTTGAATTATGTCTTCCAAATTAATATATTGAAATCCTAACGCTCGGTACGTGAGAATGCAACCTTATTTGGAAACTGGGTCATTTCAAATGGAATTGGTTAAGTTGAAATGAGGTCATACTCAAGGAGGGTGGCCCCTTAAATCCAGTATGACTGATGTCCTTATAAGAAGAGGAAATTTGAACACAGGTATGGAGAGAGAAGATGGCCATGTGTTGATGGAGGCAGAGCTTATGCCACATGCCAAGGAATGCCAAAATGTCCAGCCATGGCCAGAAGCCAGGAGAGAGGCATGGAACAAAATCCTCTTTGCAGGGGTCATTGGGCTTCTGACACCTTGATTTCAGACTTGATTCCTAGTCCCCAGAGCGGTGAGACAAAACATTCTGTTGTTTTGAGCCATCCAATTTGTGGTGCTTTAACGGCAGCCTAGGAAACTAAGATAGAGAGATATTGGGACTGGTCACCTGAAGAAATGTCAGTGGAATTACTCAAGGGGTGAATTTATGAACACATGAAAACAGTTTCTCAAATCTTTATCTCCCCTGACTTCACTTCATCCTGCACCAGCCGAGATGGCAGTGTGCCCGCTGGGTGATATTTCTGGTTTAGGGCTTGGGATGAATAGAAAGAGGTATAGAATTACTTTGTTTGCACAGTTAGTAAAATTTGTGTAGCATCATTTCTTTATCTCAGGCATACTGACCTGTCAGGGGAAAAAGCCTATAATGAAGATTAAAATAGTGACATGGAATACATGTTGCCTTCCAAATAGCCGGTCACTAAGCTCTCATGTGAGAAGTCTAGTAAATGTCTTAAGAGGGGAGTGTTGTACTAAACATACACCTACCTGCATGTACATAATGCTACCTACCTACGTCCACTCTGTGCTCTAGCAGTAGAGTCTTCATGCGTGTGTGTAGACAATCATATTTACCGTTTATCGGGCGGTCTCCATGTCTCATTTCATCTCCCACTGACAGTATCGTTCACATGGCAAAACCGTTGAAGTATTTGCCAAGAAGCTGTAATAAGTTAAAAAAAGTGATCCACCTGTTAGCTTAGGGGTTACTACTAAGACTCTTAGCAAATGTGTGTGGACAATTGATTAAAGACTTATTTGTTTAGCAGGAGAGTTTTTGAGAAAGACGATTAGACGATTGAAGATTTTTAAAAATTATTATTCTTTTTCTGTTTTTTTTCAATTTGTTCTTGCGATTGAAGTTTAAAGTGGTATTAATAGTTACGATTTAGTGAGAATTTACTGTCTGCCACACACAGTAAGTGCTCTGCAACTGCTATTTCTTTAGTCTTGCTGATAGCCCAATTGTTTGGCACTACTATTAATCCAGTTTTTCATGTGGAGAAAACTCCAAGTGTTGTCCAAGTGGTTAAATAACACTTCTAGAGTCATGAGTTGGATCAGAACTGGGATCCAAACTGTTTGATTACAGAACTTAGGTTCTTGAAAGCCAACTGTTCCGCCTCACCAAAGTTTTGTTTTTATGTTTGTTTTGTATTTCAATTTTACTTGTTTTTATTGGTTATGCTATTATTTCCTACTCTGTTACGATCCAGGAAGAGCATCCAGGGAAGGCACGCTTTTCAATATCCTCATCTGCTCTTTTTCCCTAACAAAGCTTCTTTTTTTGTTTGTTTGTTTATTTTATTTTATTTATTTATATTTTATTATACTTTTTTATATATATATGTGGTTTTTTTAGGATACATTGATTACATAAATGTTACATAGAAATTTTAGGAGTACCCATATGCTTCTTATTAGGGCACTTCCAGTATGTTTATATCTCCATTTAGTATTACTGTTTTCACAATGTTAGCAATGTCATCTTAGCTCTTAAAGTCTAAGGAAAAGTCTATAGTTGTTTCTGTGAGGAATGTAGAGAAAAGAGGAATAAGTGTTAGAAACAAACAAACAAAAAAATGTACAGCACTGAAATTTGAGTCATAAATGTGGAAGAAATATCTACTCATTTGTCCTGACCTTAAAAAGTATACAAAGCTTGTTAATCTATTCCATCTCATATATTGGACAACTTGAGAAGATATTTTTTAAAATGAGAAATGTTACCAGAGCTAAAGAGAAAGACACATGTTATTTCAGGTTAATTATCAAAATCAATAAACTGATGCTTTCTTTCTTCTTTTTTTTTTTTTGTTGCACATCACCCCCCCCCCCTT
>PVKH010022976.1:0-13878 GCA_004027955.1 Chaetophractus vellerosus
TAGTCTGTAATTGGAAAATTTCAACAGGCAATTACATTCACACAAACCAATTATTAGGAGCCACCTCAACAACTGGAAAATTCCATCGTTTCCAACAATTTTTCAGACTGTATGCTTTGGGTTTAATGCGACTGTAAAATGCCAGTTAGAAACCTGTGAACAATGGGCTCACAAGGCCTGGGAGAATTCCAAATCGTTTAGTGGGCTTATCAAATCTTCCTCTGAACAATGGAAGAAATGTGGAGAATGCAGCAGCTACTTTACAAAGCATTATTGTTCAACACTAAGACGCCTTCTGTGCAATATGTTTTCAGACACTTTAAAGTTCATAGTATCATGGCATCTTGAAACAAAAGAGGCCTTAAACGTTCATTTAAATCTGTCGTTCTTTTTCTCACTTTGCATGTATATATAGAGATATTTAAATCAACATTTTAAAAAAAAACATTTACCCAGTTTGAGGTGCTGGAAATAGTGTGGCACAACAAGAAAAAAGCTACCGCATATTGAGTTTGCCATGAGGCAGATGCTGTGCCGGGTATTTCACAATATATCATTTTAATCCTCACATCAATTCCATGAGCTAGGTACGATGATTCCCATTTTACTGGTGAAATGCATTGTGAAGTAAGTGACATCTAATAGTACAACATTAGCTAGTAGGGGAGTGGAGGAGCCCAGGTTGGAATCTGTGTACTTTCCCTGGTTCTGTATGGCATCCCCTAGGAGTTGGTTCTCAAGAAGCTTTCAATTTAGTTCACGTTAGAAGGGGAAAGTGAAATAACAACAGAAAATGTAAATAACAGGTCATAAAAATACATAAAGACTGCCGAAGAAGGTTCTTGATTTGCTTTCAAATAACTGACATCGATAGGAAGTTCCTTAGAGGTCCAAGGGCTCCTACAGGTTTAGACTGGAGTGGTCGGCAAAGCCTTTTCAGAAAAGGTAGGAAATAAATTAGCAATTGTTTAGATTAGGTCTGGGTGGCTGTGCTAGAAGGACTTATGAGGCTGAGGGAATGAGATGCAAAAATGTGTGGAGGTGGGAAGGAACCAAGCCTGTTAAGAGGGCATCAAGTTCACCAGGTTGACCTGAGTAGAAAGTTCACATAAAGAGGAGTTGGAACTAAGCCATGATAGGCCTTTGCAACCATGAAATGGAGAGTCTTGTGTATCATACCAAAACCTTCCGACTCTTCTGCACACAATGGAGAATATGAAACTTTTTGAGTATGGGCATGAACAAATACCCTCCCCCCCCCTCAAGCAGTCTAGGAATTTAGTCAAGGGAAAAAAGACTGATCCTAATTTAAGAGAAGCTATGGATTTGAAATTCCCATTAAAAAAAATCTCTAACGATGACTCCGGTCTATGCCTGATGAGATGGGACTTTTCATGGATTCTTCTTTTAGGAAACACCCTCTGTTGCCTGCTACCTGGTCCCAGCCATCTTTATCACTGCCACGGATGAGAAGTAAGAATTAGCACCCTGGAGAATCTGGAGGATGCTCATTAAAACTTTGAGGACACATGCTTTCAGGACAGCACTAAAAAAGGTGTAGGCTAGATGGAGGGTTCAGATTCTGCTATAGAATTAATCAAACATTGGAGATTTTTCAGTAACTCCGAATTTTAGATATGATACGGAAGTTGTAAAATTATCATACTGGCAGGTAAACAAGTAATTATTATTTTTTTATCACATTCTCTATTTTGTAGAACTTCCCCCAAATCTCAAAGATGACAAAGATTATTTGTTTTGTACATGGAAATTATGCAAATCATGATATTTGATTAATGAGTTCTTTGGATGAGAGTATTGCAGATTTATGGAATAAAGTAGGCTACCAAGTCCACCTTTTGCTAATAATAGCTTCCATTTAATTGATCACCAGGCTTTACATATGTTATCTCATTAATCATCACAATAATACTGTAATGTAAAAATCTCCATTCCACAGATGAGAAAATTGAAGCTCGGAGAGATTTCAACCTCAGGCATAGCTGAATCCCAAGCCCAGAAATTCCCTTCGACCATCTTGCCATTCCTGATATCATCTTGTTTTTCAAAGTTGACATTTTCAAATCTCAATATCTTAAAAGGATAGGAGACAATAACCATCAGAGTCACCCAGATAGTTGCTTTTTTAAAAATTCAGATGCACGTCTCATCTTCCACCATGAAACACAACTGCACACACAAATCAGGGCCATGGAATCAGAATCTCTAAGGGTGAGGTCTCGGCATTTGCATTTTATTACTTACCCAGGTGATTCTAGTGATTGCCCAGTATTGGGACATAGTGGGTTGAATGGTGGCCCCCAAGGAGAAATCTCCACATCTTAATCTCAGGAGCCTGTGACTTTGGCCTTAGATAAAGGGGCTTTACAGATGTAATTAAATTAAGCTCCCAAGTTTGCTTGCAATTTGTTACAACAGCTCCTGGAAGCTAATTTGGGGGCCTACTGATTTAGGTACTAAAAGTAATTAAGGCAGGATTGAATATGGGCTTGAGAGAGAAAACAGTTGGAAATAATATAGGACATCATTGTGCCCACTTCAGGAATGCTCCCAATTTGATAAATTTTGATTTTGGCCATACATCTTTCAAAGCTGGGCTCCATAATCGATACATCTTTAACCATTTCAAAAGCATTCTGCAAACACATAAGTTGTATTTACATTAACTGGGAAAGGTCATTCAAATCTATATAGTTAAACATATTCCGCATTGGATTCATGTGTTTTTGAGTCCTGGAGCCTTGGAAAAGCGTCTACCAAATAGTTAAAATGATCAAAAACAAATAGAAGATTATATTCTATGGTCTTCATATCACGCCAATTATGTCATCTTTTGAAAGACCCAGAGCTGGATGCTAATTTTCATTCTGCATTCCAATTAAAAACAAATAATAAAAATACTGTGTAAGTATAAGTCCTATTTTCTTGCCAATTAGGAAATCATCTAATATGATGTTGGGCCAAACCAACATGATATTCTTCCATTAAACTTGGGTTCTTAACTATAAACAGGGCCTCGAGGTTATGCTAGTACATTGTGTTATAAATTTGTTAATTTGATTTATTCAAATTTATATTTCTAGCTCCCCATATCTTCCCTAAACTTCAGACTGGACATGCCTAAGATCCAGGGAATGTCACTTGACATCTCTACTTGGATGAGCAGCCAAAAAAGAACTTTTGGCTTCCTCCCCCAAACTTTCCTCTTCCCCAATGCTCCCCATCTCAGTCAGTTTCACCACCATTCGTTCAGTTGCTCACATCAGAGTTATGAAGTCATTCTCTCCTCTGCTCTTTTTGGTAACCATCCCACTTCAAATCTTTACCAAATATACTGGTTCAACCTTCCAAAACATCTCAAATCCTAACTTTAAAAATATAAACCAGATTATGTCACAGCCCTGCTTTCTTCATAGAGCCTATCACTCGTTCATGTTTATTTATGACCTATGCCTACCCATTAGAAAGTGTGCCCTATGATGGCCGGGTCATTATCTGTTTTGTTCATTGTGATATCCCCATTTGCCTAGAAGAGTGTCATATTAGGCACACAATAGATATTTGTTGAATTAAATTCATCAATTAATGTAGAAATTCTCTTGCTTACATGTAACAGTTAATTTACAATAGTAGTCTATGAACCAATTCCTTTCCGTTCTTATGGACTTTCTCCCTCAAAGAGCATCTTTTCATACATTTGATATTTGCACCCTGTATTTGCACAATGGGGATAATCATACACCTAATCCTAGGATGGCTAGTTGTCAAGATTATATGAGATCATGTATGTTAGATCCGCCTTTCCTACAAGGAAAGCATTGAAAGTGTGAAAAGGGGAGAACTCTTTTAATCATTAACATATACCTAAAACATTGTATTATCTAAATTTATGAGTAGAAATAAAGGATCTGAAATATAGCTATCTGCTCCTCTGATGGTAAAGTGAAAAATGAGCAAGTTCCAAATTGCCTTTCATTTATTCAAATTGTTATTTTATAAGGAAATATCTAGACTCTAAACTTTTTCAGCACCAGTTTTATTGCGATAATATAACAGTTTAGAATATTAAAGTCATTCTTTCAACATCACCTATTGAAGTGAAAGGAGAACAAAATCCTTCTGCTAAGAGTCTGTACTGTGTCTAATGCATTATTGAACACGACAGGGATTTCCATCGGGTTTTTACTTTCAAATTAAGAATATATTCAATCATAGAGTTGACGAATTACATCTGCTATACTCCAGTTGACAGAATCATTAAAGGTGATATAGTTACGATCGTTAATTTAGTATCTTGGATAAGTCTTATGGGGTGCAATGATCAAAACAACCCATATGAGCAGGATCAACTAGAAAATGGCTATCAAACACTAAAAAAATCTGAGAACGTGTAGATTGCAAAACATTGAAGTCATTGTTTTAGAAAGAATTGTTCTATGAGTTTTGTTTCATTTAAAAACTAAGCTCTCCCTGGAGCCCTAAGGATAAATATCCTTTTCTCTAATGTTACAGAATAATTGCACAGGCCCAATATTGGGTTACCAACTGAAAGGGTCAGTGATGTGGTCTTAGACCCCTCAGTGGCTTCTCAGGAGCTGAAAATTTCTCCTTTCCAAACTTAGCCCAAGAGGGTTGAAGATCCTGCTTAGGAAACCTTTCAAGCATGATGTATATCTGCTGGAAGGAGCTGGAATTTCTGACAATGAGTGAAATGCAATTCTTCTGCGATTGCAGTACACGAAAGACAACAGTGTCTTCCCCTAACCCTCACCACACAGTTTTCATTTCTCCTCCCGGCCCCACCCCTGCTTGGTATTCATTACACAGTTACCCAGCCTCCCCTGCTTGCACTGGGGAATGTAGTCTCCAGATGTGGAAATAGCACTGCTGATGGGGAAAGAGGAGAGGCGAAGCCTTTGGCTGGCTCAGAGGTTAATTCCCTGTTGGGGGGGGGGGGGGTCAGCACCTGTTTTTCCGGTCAGTGCAACCCCTGGTCCTGGAGTTAATAGTGGGCAGTGGGGGGAGAGCCAAAGTCTTCCTCTTGCTTTGGGGTTGTTCTTGTTGTTCTGGTTCAAAGGGTAGTAGGGTTTGTGCCATCCAAGGGTATGTTTCTCAATCATTCTCCATTAATGATGCAGTTGGTGGAAAGTCCCTCTGAACTTTGACGTATCATCTTATCTTTAGTTTACAATACTGGTGCCAGTTTTTATCTTTTTGTATATTCTCATGGGTATTTTAATAAGAAATTGATAGGTCTATTAGATATTGCTCATTTGCTGCCATATTAACCTGAAAGACTGTCAAAGTTATTTGATTTTGTTTATTACCAAGAAAGAGGAATTAAGTAGAATAATAGAATCTCAGGCTGAGTGGGATTGTAAAGACTCTCTATGGTGAATCTTAAACACTAAGTCTCTTTGACCTTTGGAGAAATAAGGGAGATCGAGCATCGTCTCCCTCACTTTACCTTAGCCCAAACCCTCACTTTACCTTAGGAATCTGATGACCAGAAAGGATCAATGACTTGCTCAAGACACAACTAGTTAGTGTTAGAGAGCTGAGCAGGTGCTCCATATTAATTGGACAATATTATTCTGCATCTTTTATTTGTTATAATTGGAAGAAAGGAAACAAGGAAAGGGGAGGAGGTAGAAGAAATACCAAATATTTAGTATAGCCAGGCCTGTGCCAGATTTCTTACATATATTCTCTGTTTTGATCTTCATCACAACCTATTGAAAGTAGGTGTTTTTTTTCCACATTAATACCAGTAAAGGATTTTAACTGTATTAAAATTAAGGGACTTTTATTTCCAATGACCAGACTCTTTGTGCTTCTATTAGGGAACCCTTAATACTGAGGTAGCTGAGAGCCTGAATTAGTACTTAGAAAGTTGCTTTGTGAATACCATGATCTGTAAAAAGAAAAAGATGATGGATAAATTGGGATGGGGGACATTTTATTAGGAGATGAGGCTCAATGAGTCATCTCTATACCACTGGAACACACATCTTTAATAATTACCATCTTCCAACTCTTTTCTTTGCTTCAAACTCGCCATCCCTTTTGGTTCACATGGTCTCTATCTGGACAGGGTAGAATAAAATTGATCACCTTTTTCCTTACAGTCCTGCCTCCCTGAGATTACACCTATGCCTTTGATTATGGTTTTGGCTGTTGTCAAAGCTCTTCAACCAAACTTTTACAAGCTCTAGGTTTATCTCCACGATGGCTAATCATATTCACTATATGTATACTAGATCACTTTCCTTCCTAGAGGACAACCTTACTTACTTTCTTTCCAATATTTAAGCACGTGCTTTTATTATCACTCCCATGTATTTACTGCCTGGATTAATGTAATCAAATTGTGGGATGAGGTGAAGTCACATTCTCTTGTGTTACTCATGGAACCACAGCTCAAGAACAGACCTTAGGAGGCTCAAGACTTCCTACAGGTGAGTGAATGCCTTAGATCAGGCAAGCCACCAGCTCACCTCTTCTTTTCTTAATTAAATCCAGAGATGATACAACAATTACTTTATCAGCTAACATAAAAAGTAGTATTATTTCCTGATTTTTTTTTCCTGTCAGCGACAGGCTAGAAAAGGAGTATATTCTGGGTCTGTGGAATAACTGTGGGCATCCATGCAGAAGCCAAGCAGACAAGATGGCTTCCTTAGATAAACTCTGACCCCAAAAAGGGGTGGAGAGACAAGGTAAGGGAGGGGCCTGGAGGTTCAAGGAGGTGGGGGGGGGGTCCTAATTTCCACATAAATTATATAAATTTTCCATCTCATCGCGGTGGTCAGTTACCACTGGAAACCATCTGGTCATTATATCCAGGAACGAACCTGAAGAATGGAGAGGACAGACCTGGGAGTGAGTCTCACTGGAAAAGGAAAGCTGCCCAGAGACCAGCAAGCTGTCCTGACTCCACGGGGCGACTGTCACATCCCTCACAACGTCTCACGAGTTCTAGCAGAATCTACTTCAGGGGCAAAGAGGCTGTAAAGGAGTAAGTAGATTTGTAAATGTTCTGAACACCTCAGTGAACTATAAGGCTCTTTCCATAATCAGGTTTGTGGTTAGTGTCCCTTGACTCCAAAGGCACTTATGGAGGTTTGAGAAGCAATTTTTTCTCAGCCTTGTTAACTTTAAAATGGGTGCGTGCTCACTTAGCTGGGACAAATTGATCTTTTAGTAAAAAAATTTCTTTGACAATCTTGAGGGAGTAAAGGGAAACAATAAAAAGGAGCTTTACTATGTTTGGAGAAGCCACTTCCCTTTTTCCTCTTACTTTGACCTCTGACCCAGCAGCTACAGACCAAGGTTTTCAGTCAGTAGCTTATTGTGTCCTGTGGCACACTCACTAGGACATCCAGTTCACCAACAGCAGTGGAAACTTACTTCTTTCTGTTCCCTGTTTATTTTAATGTCACATGTATAGCCTCACTGATAATGTGTTTTCATTCCAAGATAGGATTTACTGAAAACTTGGTGTTTTAGTTTGTCAAAGGGCTGCCAATGCTTAGTACCAGAAATGGGTTGGCTTTTATAAAGGGGATTTATTTGGGGTAAAAGCTTACAGTTCCAAGGCTATGAAAAGTCCAAACCAAGGCACCATAAGAGATGATTTCTCATCAAAGTCAGCTACTGTTGATCCTGTTGTCCAGGCACATGGCAAAGCAAGATGGCCGCCAATCTCTGCCAAGGTCTCAGCCTTCCCCTCCGGGCTCACCTTCTCTCAGAGCCCAGCTCCCAGAGCTCAGCTGTGGGTGACCAAGCATAGGGCTTGTCTCTTTCCAAGTCCCCTCTATCAGTCTTGACTGCTCTACTTTCTTCCCGAGTTCAGCTGTGAGCTGTCAGGCATATGGTAGGGCTCATGTCCTCTTGAGTGCCTCTTGGGGGCTTCATGCTTAAGTGATCCTCTAGTCCTCTCTCACATGGCAGGATAAAAAAATGGTGGCTTCCTTTTCCTGTGTCTTTGTCCATCTCTCTCTATGCCTCCATTTATATCAGACCCAGCCAGAGGGCAGAGATCCAAGCTGGCTCACACCTCACTGACCGTAGTCCAATCAAAAACCCTAGAGTGATCTTATCAAGTAATCTAATCAAAGGACCCTCAACTGAATTTAATGCACTCAAAGGATATCACATTAACAGTAATAGATTAGTTTAGAAACATAATCTTTCTCTTTTTGGGATTCATAAAATAAATTCAAACTGCCACACTTGGAATTAAATCCATTTTGCAAGCATAGGGACAAAAGACTCAAGAGACCAACTTCGAACTTAGCCTGATGGTTCTTTGGGGACTGTGTTAATCAGGGGCTTTCAGAATCTCTATTCAAGAATGCTTCTTTCTCACCCCAAAGAGTCAAATCTCAGCTTGATCAAATTTTGATTTTTAAAAAAGCTTAAAGAAACATTGTGGCAGAAAAGAAGTTTCTGTAAAGGTGCACATATCCGGGTGACCCAGGATGGAAATTATGCTCTGACTCTTATTTTTAAGGAAAGACACCTTTTCTTCAAATGCATATCCATTTAAGCTCATACACACCTCTTAGTGCTTCTGAGTGCTAGACAATTGTTCTAAAAGTAATTTTATTTCTAAGCATATGAGTAGTAAACATTTACTGTAAAAGGCTTGTAAAATACAGAAACCTATAAAGGAGTAAATAAAAACCTTTAGTAAACCTCTAATCAGTGAAGACCACTATTAACATTTTGTTATTTCCTTCCAGTCTTTTTCTGTGCATTTTTTACATAGTTAAGATTAGACTATGTAAAATGTAATGTGTATTAATATTTTTGCAAATATTAAACCGATGCCTTTTTATTTCCCCCTTTTATTCCCATTCAAAGTGCAAGGTGGATTCATGAGGCTGCTTCCTTCAGGGAGAGAGAAGATTGGTAGTGCCTAGAAACTCTTCCAATCCTTCTTCTCCTTCTCAATAGATGGTACCACTAGCTCAACCAGGTGATTAGACCAGAATCCTTGGGATCAGGCATGGCTCTTTCACCCTCATCCCCTATATCCATTCTATCAGCTCCTCCTGTTTGCTGGACCTTCAAGCTATATCCCCAATCTGACACTTCCTGCCATCTCCACTTATGCCATACCAGGCCAAACCACAGTGATCTCTTGCCTAGACTAATGCAACAACTTCTACCATTTCCTTGATATGTCTCTTCCCTCCATATTGTCAATTTCCCACTCAACAGTCAGATGGATATTTTGAAAACAATAGTCATGTTCCAGGAAGATGGCATCAGAGTCAGTAGGCGGGGCTGCTTTGGGGATCTGCAGACCAGGAGAGTGCTGTGCATCCTCCAGGAGGGCAAGGGACAGAGAGACAAAGAAGCTGAAATGAAAACCATGTTACTAGCCCCCATGGCTGGGAATGGAATGCCTCTTCCACCCTCAAGGTGAGCAGCCTGGATAAAACCTGAGGCTTAGTGCAGTCAACTAAGAGGGGAACAGGCATCTTCCTCCCTGGGAAGAGGGAGGGTGTGGTGGAAGGTGGAGAGTAGTTTCTTTTTAGTGATTTTGGCCAGCAGAGCTGCTTTGAATCTCAGACCAGAATCACAGAAGTGAAGATTCAAAGAGATACTTCTGTGGAAAGATCATCAATGAGTGCCACCTACTGGCTGGACTGGAAACTGCAAGGAGAAAAAACACTTTTATGTTTCTCCTGGCCAAGACCCCTTAGAGTGGATCTGTACCCTATTAGTGAGTCCCTTGCCCTATTTTGATAACTTAAGCTGGGAAATTTTAAAGACATAATAAATTGAACCAAAACTCAAAGAAGTTTTTCTGAAAGAGAAAAACTGTCAGCCAAGAATTCTGTATCCAGCAAAACTGTCCTTCAAAAATGAGGATGGGTTTGAAGACTTCACAGAGAAACAAAAACTGAGAGAGTCTGTTACAAAAAAAAACTGGATTTGCAAAAGATACTAAAGGGAGTGTTGCAATCTGAAAGGAAAAGACAAGGGCTAGAAACTTGGAGAAGAGTGTAGAAATGAAGAGTATTAGTAAGAGTAACTTAAAGGGTTAAAAGACAGACAATAGTAAGAGATGACAATGGAAAGGATAAAATGGATGAAGTAAGTAATCCCTTTATAGTAATAACATTGAACATTAATGGATTGAACTTCCTAATGAAAAGACAGAGACTGAGAGGATGGATAAATAAATAAGAGCCATCTATATGCTGTCTAAAAGATACTCACCTTAGACACAAGGACACAATCAGGCTAAAAGTGAAAGGTTGGGAAAAATATTCCACTCAAATAGTAAGTAAAAAATATCTCAAGTAGTGACACTAGTATCAGGCAAAATAGATTTTAAATGCAAAACTGTTATAAGAGATGAAGAAACTCATTATATATTAATAAAAGGTCAATTCATCAAGAAGAAATCGCTATTTTAAATATTTATGCACCCTAACCTGGGTGCCCCAAGATACACGAGGCACATACTGACAAAAGTTAAGAGAGAAATAGATGTTTCTACAATAACAGTTAGAGAATTCAATATATCACTCCCAGCATTGGATGGAACATCTGGACAGAGGATAAATAAGGACATAGAGAGCTTGAAAAATATGATAAGTGAACTAGACCTAACATTTTTAGAGCATTACACCCCAAAACAGCAGGAAATACTTTCTCTTAAAGTGCTCATGGATCGTTCTCCAGGAAAGATCATATGTTGGGTCACAAGACAGGTCTCAATAAATTTAAAAAGATTGAAATTATACAAAAACACTTTCTCTGATCATAATGGAATGGAGGTGGAAATCTATAATGGACAGGAAAAGGGAAAATTCACAAATATATTTTCACAAATATATATTCAACCACACACTCTTTTTTAAATAATAAACTTTATTTTTAAAGAGGTTTTAGATTATATAAAAGTTACATCAGAAGTATAAGAGATTCCCATATACTCCACCCCTCCACTCCCACATCTTCCCCTATTAACAGCATCTTACAATAGTGCAGTGCATTTGTTACAATTGATAAATAAATATTGAAGCATTGCTACTAACCAAGGTCTATAATTTATATTGTGTTTTACACTTAATTCCAATGCCTTAAAAATGACTTATGTTCCACCTATTATTCCCTCCCTCTCCCCTCAGAAACTCTGGTAACCACTATCTTTATATCAATGTTCTTCCATTACTGTAGTATTAATAACTTTACTTTATCCACGGTTGCATTCCCCCTTACATTTTTTCATTCCTCAACCTTGAGGATTTTGGTATGGTGATGCCCTCTCTGCCTCAGATTGAGAGAGGGCTTAGACCTTATGGGGCAGATGGAAGGAACTACTTTGCTTGCAGTTGTAGATACTCTGTTTTTTTTTTTTTTTTTGATGGGTGTTGTCTATCATCATCCTTTTGTTAGTTGTCCTGGGTGAGTCCAATGATCTGAAGAGCAACTCTTCTGCAATTCAGGGCTCAACTGGCATATATACAGACCGAAGATTTAAGTCTCTGAGACATATATTTAACAGGCATGGTGCTCATTATAGGCACAAATAAAAGAGGTAGAAGAATTATGTGTAGGGAAATTATAAATGAGCCTAACCCTGTTACATTGGAGAAATAGTTTGTCATATAGTACAAGGTAAGGCCCACCGACTAGGTGCTGATTTAAAGAGATTGGGCGCCTTGCCTAGAGTGTCCTCATGGCTCTAGAGCCCTCAGGAGCTCCCCTATTTCAAGTTTACAGTGGCAGTTAGTGAGATCTGCCTTAAAAATGCATAAGTGTAACCTCTGGAATGACCTTTTTACTCATTTTGAAATCTCTTAGCCATAAAAACTCTTTTGTATTTAATGTTCCCCCTTTTGGTCAAGCTCTTTTCCCAAGTGCATCACTGGTTGCTTCTTGACAACTATACACTCTTAAATAATCAGTGGGTCAAAGAAGAAGTTGCAAGAGAAATCAGTAAATATCTTGAGATGAATGAAAACAAGAACACAACATATAATTACCTATAGGAAATACCAAAGGCAGTGCTGAGAGGGAAAGTTATAGCCCTCAATGCTTATATTAGAAAAGAAGAGGGAAATGGTTGTGGCAGAGTGGAGAGCTGGTGCAGCAAGATGACACAACAGAAAGAGACACAGAGGAGAGACAATAAGAGACACAGCAGATCAGGGAGCTGAGGTGGTGCAAGAGATTGAGCACCTTTCTCCCACTCCAGAAGGTCCCAGGATTGGTTCTCGGTACCTCCTAAAGAAAAGAGAAGCAGACACAGAAGAACACACAGAGATCACGCAGCAAGAGCAAAACAGCGAGGGAGGAAGAAATAAATAAAAATAAATCTTAAAAAAAAAGAAAAGAAGAAAAATCTAAAATTGAAAACCTCACTGCATATCTGGGGGACTAGAAAAAAAAACCAGCAAACTAATCCCAAACCAAGCTGAAGGACAGAAATAAAAAAGATCAGAGCAGGAATAAATGAAATTGAGAACAAAGAAACAAACAAACAAAAACCAGTAGAAAGAATCAATAAAACCAAAAGTTAATTCTTCAAGAAGATCAACAAAATCAACAAACCCTTAGCTAGATGGACAAAGAAAAAAAGAGAGAAGACACAAATAAACAAAATCAGCAACGAGACAGAGGACATTAACACTGACCCCGCAGAAATAAGAGAGATCATAAGAAGATAATATGGACAACTGTATGCCAAAAAACCAGACAAGGTAGACAAAATGACAAATACCTAGAAACACATGAACAACCTACTCTGACCCTTGAAGAAATAGAAGTTCTCAACAAACCAATCACGGTAAGAAGATTGAAACTGTCATTAAAAACCTTCAAAAAATGAAGAGCCCAGGACTAGATGGTTTCACAGGTGAATTCTAACAATCATTCAAAGATGATCTAATACCAATCTTGCTCAAGCTCTTCCAAAAAATTGAATAGGAAAGACAACTGCCAACCTCATTCTATGAAGCCAACATCACTCTAATACCAAAACCAGATAAAGATACTATGAAAAAAAGAAAATTACAGACCAATATCACTAATGAATACAGATGCAAAAATCCTCAACAAAATACTTGCAAACCAAATCCAAGAGCACATTAAAAGAATTACACACCATGATCAAGCGGGTTTTATCCCAGGTATGCAAGGGTGGTTCAAGACAAGAAAATCAATTAGTGTAACAAACCTCATAAATAAATTGAAGAAGAAAAATCACATGATCCTCTTGATTGACACAGAAAAGTCATTTGAAAAAATATAGTATTCTTTCTCGATAAAAACTCTCCAAAAGAGGAATAGAAGGAAGTTTCTCAATATGGTAAAGTTCATATATGAAAATCATACAGCTAGCATTGTACTCAATGGTGAAAGACTGAAAGCTTTTCCACTGAGATCAGGAACAAGACAAGGATGCTCACTGTCCTCATTGTTATTCAATATTGTGCTAGAGGTTCTAGCTAGAGCAATTAGGCTTGATAAAGAAATAAAAGGCACCCAAATAGGAAAAGAAGTAAAATCTTTGCTATTCATTGATGATATGATCCTATATCTAGAAAATCCCAAAAAATCCACAACAAATATACTAGATCTAATAGATGAGTTCAGCAAACTGACAGGATACAAGATTAATATGCAAAAATCAGTAACATTTCTATACACTATGATGAGCTGTTCTGAGGAGGAAGTCAGAAAAAAATCCATTTACAATAGCAACTAAAACAATCAAATATTTAGGAATAAACTTAACCAAGGACATAAAAGACTTGTATTAAAAAACTACGGGTGCCGGCTGTAGCTCAATTGGTAGGGTGCCGGTTTACCACATGGGAGGCCCCGGGT
>PVKH010022978.1:0-13963 GCA_004027955.1 Chaetophractus vellerosus
AGGTTGTTATGCCATCAGTCAGGATGCAGTAAATACATTTCTTCCATGGTTGTAATAATACATGGGTTCAGGAACCAATAGGTGTAAGGTAGGAGTAGCATTTCTCAAAAATAAGCCTAAAATCTGCCATCAATGGTGGAAAAAAAAAGGAAGCATACTTATTGTTTGAGTCCATCTATGCAAGTGTAAATACAAATAAAATATAGAGATGGAAATAGAGTAGTAGTCATATATAGCAGGGAAAGGATTGAGAGATTGAGAGGTGACTACTAAGGGGTAGGAGTTTTTGGTGTTTGTTTTTTTGTTTGTTTTGTTTTCTTTTCTTTTCTTTTCTTATCTTTCTGGAGTAATGAAAACGCTCTAACATTGATTGAAGTGTTGAATGCGTAACTCTGTGATTATACCAAATACCATTGATTATACACTTTAGATGAATTGTATGGTTTATGAATATGTTTCAATAAAATTAATTTAAAAAAAGAACAAAAACCCTAAGACTCACACCCAAGATTTTTGCTTCCTGTCTCTGCAACTTTTAACTCTGTTGGTCTAAAATTGTTATCCAAGGGAGGGATGATTCCATCAGGAGACATAGAAAGTGGCTACATTGAACTGGAGGTTGAGACCGACACCTGGTCATTTTGGACTTCTCATGCTTCATAAATTAGGAACAAAAAAAGAGTACATATACTGGCTGGGGTGTTTAATTCTGATTTTAAAGGGGGAAATGGGGTTTCTACCATACAATGAAGGCAAGGAGAAGGATATTTGTTACCTAGGTCATCCTATGCCTTTTACTACTACCATGTCCAGTAGTAAAAGCCAATGGAAAATCTCAGAAACCTAAATATCAGAATCATAAAAGACTTAGATCATTTAGGATAGAAGGTTTGGGTCATCCCATCAGGTAAATGATTCCAACCATTTGTGCTTCTGACAGAGGACAATGAGAGCATGAAATGAGCAGTGCAGGACGGAAGTTACCAATACCAACTCCAGCCTTATGACCCGTAGCAGCTACTCTTATTTTCTTCTTTGCTTGCTGTATTTTTTCCCCCTTGCCATTGTCATTTGTATTTAGCTTCACAATTTAGTCCATTGATTTCAAGATATCAATACTAGATTGTGACTCAACCCAAGAAGAAATAAACATTACCCAAAGATAAATAAGGTTATTGATGAGATTTTGTGTCTCCTTTTAAGGGAGAGGATGGATTTTTCTTTATACAAGGAATAATTGCATTATGAGAGGCAGGAGCATGTCATTGCAATTGCTGTAGTTTGAAAATTCAAGTGTGGGAAGAAGGGTGAATGGATGCTGAGCAGCTAAAAGGATAGTGAGTGGCAGATATTACCGATTGGCTCATACCACACCATTCCAATCGCATTGTAGCATGCTTTTTTGGGCTTTGGAATCTGGAAAGCTAAAGACAATTATTTTCAGACTCCTTTGACGTGTAGCTAGGATTACTCATGCTTTCTGCCAAACAGATACACCCCTGCCAGACTTGGCAATCAGAAGCCAGCATCATGAGGGAAGAGGCCACGTGGTTCTTCTGGCAAGCTCTGTTGTAGAGGCTTTTTTTTTTTTTTTTTTTTTTTTTTTTTTTTTTTTTTTTTTTTTTTTTTTTTTTTTTTTTTTTTTGTCCTACAGCTGTTGAAGAGGTTCTGGTGACCAGATCCTGGATTCCTGGGTATTAAGCATCAGGGACAGTTCTGCTGGAAAGTTCCCATAGTGGGCATTTCTCCTGAATGTGTCGTCAGCCGCTGTGAAATATCCAACCGTGGCTCCTTGGCCTTCCCAGGCATCCTGTCAGTTTAACCAATACCTATAATAAGTCCCTTTCTGCTTAAACTCGTGAGAGTGTACTCTGTTGTCAAAAACTCAAATACTGACTAATATATTTCTAAACTAGTAAATTGTGGGAGAGAGTTGAATGTTTGAGAATCAGACACAATAACCACATCGTCTTCCATTCACCCCACGACCACGGGAAATTTGACATCTACCTCCTCTGCTACTGCTTTTGTTAAGGTCACTAAGACTTCTCTGATGTAAATTCTTAGCAGCATTTGACTCTGTTCCCCACCTAATACTCTCTCAAGAAAAATCTCCCTTCCTTTAGCTTTGTGTACACAGTCCCCTGGATTCCTTCCTTCCTCTCTGTTCTTCCTCAGTGTTCTGCTGATCCTTTAAATATGAATGTTCCTCTGTTCTATACTACATTTGCTTCTCTTCTTACTCTGCACATTGCTCAGGGGTGATTTCAGAGTTTCTCTACTCCTATAGCTTTAACTGATGCCTGTACAATGCTGACTTCCAAATTTATTCCCTTAAGACACTTACCTCTCCTGACAACCAACTGCATTCTGAATATCTCTACTTCAATACCTCATAAACACCTTTAAAATTTTTTTAAAATAAAATTTTATTAAAGTATATCATTTATACACAAATATACATAAATAATAGGTGTATACTAAAATTTATGTATCATAAACACTTTAAACACAGCATGGACCAAACAGAACTCATCAGCTTCCTCCTCTCACCCTCCTCAAAATCTCCCAAACTAGCAAACTACTCTTCCACCGTCTTTCCTATCCCTGTGCATGGCACCATTGCCCCTAAGATTGCTCAGGCCAGAAACTTTGCATGAACCTTCACTCTTCTCCCTCTTTTGCTTAGCCAACCAGGCTTCACCATTTCCACTTTCCAAATACCTCTTTTTTTTTTTTACAATAAGACATATTATTTTATGAAGACTCTTATGAATATATTCCTATACATGAAATATTTTCTTTTCTAAATATACCATGGTGCAAAGCAAATTCCATTAATTTGTGTATTAAGCTGCCCCAAATAACTATTTCAAACAAGACATATATTAGAGCAATCCAAATACCTCTTGGGTCATCTCTACTTCCTTAGTTTTAGATACCATCAACTCCAGTCTAGTTTATTGCAAGCACCGTCCAACCAGTTTCTCTGCTTCAATCTTGCCTCCCCCTAGTTCATTGTTCACATTGAAGAAAGACTAATAAATCTAGAACACATGTCAGATTATGTCTTTTCCCTGTCCATGGAATAATATCTAACCTCCCTTCTCAGTGCTTGCAGGGCCCTCCATGGGTTGACTTTTCTCGCATCATTAATTATACTCCCTAGCTCCCTCTACAGCACACTTTATGTCCAGCCATCCTGAACTCCTCTTGGTCCTAGAATATTCGCTTTGGCCTGTGAAACAGCATGCAATTCCTGCTCCAAAGCTACTGATTTCAACTTCCATATTATTTTCTTTAACAAGTCTTTCCCTTCGGGGTTGTTGCCCCTGCTATGTGCCCTAATAGTAGGGAAATACCTACTACTTCCCCTACAATAACATTTGTGACATGCACTTGTGACTCCTGATTTAATTTTCTGTCTTGTCCCAATAGACCTAGCAGAGCTACATCTGTTTTGTTCATTGTTAATGGTCCCATCACCTAGAAGAGTACCAGGTACTTACATATATATGAAATAAGTGAAGAGTTCAGATAATTAATAGGGTAGTGTATGTAGAGGAGTGATAAATAATTGTTCATTAATTGCTGTCTGGTGGCCATAATTGTCAAGGATTTTGTATTAGCTAAAATGAAACAGAGTTGTATAAATCTAATCAAGGTCAAGCCTTTTTTCGCCATATCAGTGATACCAGTAGTGTGTTTCTCTATAACATTATCACCTTAAAAAAAGTTTTATTGAGGTGCAACTTACAATAATATGTACAAATCTTAAGTCTAAAGTTTAAGTTCTACATATTGATTTTTTGTTGTTATTAGAGAAGTTGTAGATTTACAGAACAATTGGGCATAAAATACAGAATTCCCATATACCACCTTATTATTAACACCTTGCATTGATGTGGAATATTTGTTACAATAGATGATAGAACATTTTTATAATTGTACTATTAAAGCCCATAGATCAATTTGGGTTCACTGTTTGTGTAGTGTAGTCCATGGATTTTTTAAAAAGTAAATATATAATTTATTAAGCATTCAAACTTCATTAAGACGTGCAATATGGCAATTTTACTGGGTTCAGTATGATTGCTTGCTGGGGCTTAACAATAGGGTCCAGTTCACATTTATTTAAATACTTTATTGAATAAATACAATACAAACCAAAATGCATTCTAATGTTTTCTTTAAAAAAATAATTTTAAAGGCCTTTCCAAATGCAGGCTAAAAGAAAATAAAAAATAAAAAAATAAGTAAAAATAAAATAAATTCAGGCTAATGGCAAGCACCATAAAGGCAGAAATGCTAGTTTAACATAATTGGCTGATTTTATATAGCATTTACATCTTTTAGTCCACAAGTATATTATTAAATGATAGAGAACATTTAATACAACCATTTCTACAGAACTAGGAAATAAATTTCTAAGAAAGAAAGATTTTACAGACCCCATCTCTTATACCCAAACTCAATAGTCTAACTCCAA
This sequence comes from Chaetophractus vellerosus, assembly GCA_004027955.1. Classification (NCBI taxonomy): domain Eukaryota; kingdom Metazoa; phylum Chordata; class Mammalia; order Cingulata; family Chlamyphoridae; genus Chaetophractus; species Chaetophractus vellerosus. The sequence continues at coordinate 4,490 of PVKH010022978.1, forward strand.
GACGGATAAAACCCATGACTTTCCTCACAAGAGCTCACGACTAAAGTCTCTTTGCTATCAAGATCTGTATTTCTGATCTGTAATAACGATTGAGACATGATTCAAATATTCCCAAAGAGAGAAGCACAATGCACGTTGTCATCACCTATACAGCAACAGAGATCACTGCATTCAAAACGATCTCATCCTAGGAATTAAATAAGGTCAGCCACATTCATTGGCACTTCCTCCACTGTAGTATTGTAGAAAGTCTCAGTGTCTGGAAGAATCCTCTTGTCTTCTTCAGTAACAAAGTTAATAGCTACACCTTTCCTCCCAAATTGACCCCCTCTGCCAATTTCGCTCTTTATTCAGTGTGCTGTTTCGTCTTAAATTACATCAACGAGGTTTCTGAATGCCACATCGTCATCAACTGCGACTATCAATTCCTGTGACTCTAGTTTTCACTATTGGTAGGTAGGTCATAGTTTATAACCAATGACACTTATTGTACATCAGTCCCGCGAGCCAATGAATCAGTAGTGATCAGAACACGGCTTGAACCTGATCGGAATTCCCTCATGATAACATTTCCTTTCTCACAATGCAATGCAGAAACTGTGAAGTCCCTAGCATGCATTTTCTTATAAGCCAGTCTACCTTGCACCTTGTATTGAGAAAAATAACAGCCAGTAATGGTCAGCATCTGGTAGAAGTCACAAAGTTTATCCAACTTCCATTCCTTTCTTTCACCATTAATATAAAACTGTTTGATTCCTTCAAGGGTCAGTTCTTTCTTCTTCACCAGAATTCGAATTGAGTCTTTCATGAACTTTTTGGTCACTTCCAACACATCTGTTGGCACTGTGGCAGAAAGCAACACAACCTGAATACTTGTATTTAAGTTTTTGAAAAGCTCATAGATTTGATCCTTAAACCCTCAGCTCAACATTTCATCTGGTTCATTCAAAACAAACATTTTGACCCATTTTTGAGAAAGATATCTTCCGTTTAATATATCAAACACTCTCCCTGGAGTACCAACAACAATATGTGGTGCTTCAGCCTGCAGGATTTGCATTTCATTGGCTCCACCAATGCAGGCATGACAAGTTGCTCCCATGTAGCCGCCAAGAGCCAGAATTCCCTTTTGTATCTGTTGAGCCAGTTCTCTGGTGGGGGCCAGTACTACTGGTTGGGTCTCCTTGAACTCAATCTCCAACTGTTGCAGGATGGAAAGAGCAAATGTGGCTGTCTTGCCAGTACCTGAATGAGCTTGAGCAATTGTATCATACCCTTTAATACAGGGAATGATAGCTCTCTGTTGAATAGCTGAAGGCATCTCAAAATCATAAGGATAGATACCCCAAAGAAGATATTCCTTTTTTAAAAAATAATTAAAGAATACCAATGTTTAAAGCAATTTATTTTTAAAGAAGTTTTAAATTACATAAATGTTGCATCAAAAGCATAAGGGAATTCCCATATACTCCACACCCTACTCCTCTCATACTTTTCCCCATTAACAACCACCTTTCAACAACAAATATGGCACATTTGTTACAATTGAACACATATTGAAGCATTGAAAAGAGATTACTTTAAATTCATATCATCATAGTTATCAACAATCTCATTCCAGTTGCCCTTAATGATACCATCAGGACCCATTCTTTCTGGGCTGCCATGTTCTCTCTGATAATTTGTAATCCATGGAGCCACCTGACATGATCCAAAGAACCACTCAGGGCCCAACTGAAAAGCAATTCCATGGATTTAAAATTTTAAAAAACTCTGCTACCATATATACAATCTAACATTTCCTGTTTTAATCATATTCAGATACATATTTCAGTGTTGTTAATTGTGTTCACAATGTTGTACTACCATCACCACAATCCATTACCAAAACATTTCCATCATTCCAAAGAGGAACTTGTATATTTTAAGTCTTAAATTGCCATTCCCTATCTCTACCCCATGCCCTGGTACCCATATTTTAGATTCTGACTCTAAGAGTTTGCTTATTCTAATTGTTTCTAATTGGTGAGATCATACAATATTTATCCCTTCATGTCTGGCTTATTTCACACAACATATTTTCAATGTTCATCCAAGTTGTCACATGTTATCAGGACTTCATTCTTTTTTATGGCTGAATAATATTCTATTGCATGTATATTCCATGTTTTATTTACCCAGTCATCAGTTAATGGACACTTGGATTGTTTCCATCTTTTGGCAATTGTGAATAATGCTGCTATGATCGTCATTGTGCAAATGTCTGTACAAGTCCCTGCTTTCATTTCTTTGGGTATATACATAGGAGTGGAATTGTCAGGTCATATGATAGTTCTATACTTACCTTTCTGAGGAACCACCAAACCATCTTCGACAGTAGCTGTGCCATTTTATATTGCCACCAGCAATGAATGAGGTTCCTATTTCTCTGCATCCTCTCCAACACTCACTTTTTTTTTTTTTTAAATAGCAGCCATTCTAATGGGTGTGAAATGGTATCTCATTGTGATTTTGATTTTGATTTCCTTGATTCCTAATGATATTGATTATCTCTTCATGTGCTTTCTGGTCATTTTATATCTTCTTTGGAGAGATGTCTGTTCAAATCTTTTGCCCATTTTTAAATTGGTTTGTTTGTCTTTTGTTGTTAAGTTGAATGATTTCTTTATATATCCTGGATAATAATCCTTTATCAGATATGTGGTATCCAAATATTTTCTCCTGTTGTGTAGGTTGTCATTTAACTTTCATGATAAAGTCCTTTAAGGAACAAAAGTTTTAAATTTTCATGAGGATCCATTTATCTATTTTTCCTTTTGTTGCTTGCACTTTGGGTGTAAAGTCTAAGAAAGCATTGCCTAAACGAAGGTCCTGAAGATGATTCCTTACATTTTCTTCTAGGAATTTATTGTTCCTGCTCTTATAATAAGGTCTTTGATCCATTTTGAGTTGATTTTTGTATATGGTGTGAGATAGAGTTCCTCTTTCTTTATATTTTTGTAAACGGAGATCTAGTTTTCCCAGCACCACGTGTTGAAGCCACTATTCTTTCTCAATTGAATGGTCTTTGCCTCCTTGTCAAAAATCAGTTGGTCGTATGGGTTTATAAATGAGATCGTGGCTGAAAGGGGTAGTCTAGGGATGTAAATGTTAACTGAAAGAAAGCTAGAGAATAATCTAGGGACAGAATAACATAGTGAGCCCAGAGGTGGATAAGGATTGTGGTTAATAGCACAAATATAAGAATGTTCTCCTACGAGCTAGAACAAATGTACATTACTTTTACAAGATGGTAAGAATATAGTGATGCATGAGAAAATACAATTAATTTAACTTATGGACTATAGTTAACAGCAATATTGTAATATTCTTACATCAATGTCAAAGAAGTACTATATCAACACTATGGGTCAATAATAGGGGGATATGGGTTTTTTTTTTTTAACTAAGGAAAACTTTCAAAGGTTTACTTGGGCGATGACTGCATAATTCTGTGATGAAAGTGAGAGCCACTGAAAGTACCCTTTGGATAGAATGTACAAGGCATAGGACTATATAACACAGTGAGCCATGTGGTGGAAGATGGACTGTGGTTAACTGTACAAATATGAGAAAATATGAAAGTGTTATCTCATGAACAAAACAAATTGCAATACTAATACATAGTGTTAATAATAGAGGGTGTATGGAAAATATATACCAAGTGTAAGCTATGAGCCAGAGTTAGTGGTAATAGACTGAAAAAATTTTTTTTCATAATCTGTAACAAATTTTTCCATAACAATGTAAGGTGTTGGTGGAGGGGTGATGTATGGGAATTCTACACAGTATACATGATTGTTTTTTTTTTAAGATTTATTATTTATTTATTATATATCCCCCCCTTTCTGCTTGTTCTTGCTGTGTTCATTTTTGCGTTCTTCTGTGTCTGCTTGTCTCCCCCCGCTGCGGCGTCCCGCCGAGTCAGCTCAACTGCGTGGTGGCTTGCCTTCTCAAGGCGGTCTGCCTGCTCAAGGAGGCCCCAGGAATCGAACCTGGGGCCTCCCATGTGGTAAACCGGAGCCCTACCAATTGAGCTACAGCTGGTTCCCATGCATGATTGTTTTGTGAGCTTACAACTTCTCTAATAAAAATAAATTTTTTAGAAAGGTAAAAAAATAAGTTGGCCATAAATGTAAGGGTTGATTTCTGAGCTCTCAATTTGATTCCATTGTTCTGTATGTCTATCCTTGTGCCAGTACCATGCTGTTTTGATTACTGTGGTTTTGTAATAAGTTGTAAGATCAGGAAGAGTGAGTCCTCTAACTTCATTCTTCTTTTTCAAGATGGTTTTAGCTATTCAGAGCCCCTTCCTCTTCCATATAAATTTGATGATTGGCTTTTTCATTTCTGCAAAGAGGATGTTGGAATTTTTATTGGAATTGCATTGAATCTATAAATTGTCTTGTGTAGTATTGACGTCTTAATGATATTTAGCCTTCCAATCGATGAGGACAGATTGCCCTTTCATTTATTTAAGTATTCTTTAATTTGTTTTAGAAATCCTTTGTAGTTTTCTGTGCATAGATTCTACTGATCTCTCTCTTCTCTTTCAGGTTTCATTTCCTCTAGCTTCTTGCTTCTGTGGCTTTTTCACTGTCTCTGTCTCTGTGTCAGCCTGTTTATAAAGGACTCTAGTAAGAGAATTAAGACCCAATTTGGGCCATGCCTTAACTGAAGTAACCTAATCAAAAGGTCCTATTTACAATGGGTGTGTACCCACAGGAGTGATTAGCTTTAAGAACATGATTTTCTGGGATCCATACAGCTTCAATCCATCACAACTCCTATAATGTGTGTATTGGTGCACTTGATGGTGTTCCAGAGCTGTCTTGGACTATTTTCACTTTTATTTATTTATTACACATCCCCCCCTTTCTGCTTGTTCTTGCTGTGTTCATTTTTTTGCGTTCTTCTGTGTCTGTTTGTCTCCCCCCGTTGCAGCGACCCGCTGAGTCAGCTCACCGTGCGGCAGCCTTGCCTGCTCACGGGCGGCCTTGCCCTGCCCTCGGGGGCTTGCCCTGCCCGTGGCAGCTTTGCCCTGCCATGGCGGCTTGCCTTCTCAAGGCGGTCTGCCCCCTCGAGGAGTCCCTGGGAACCGAACCTGGGGCCTCCTGTGTGGTAAACCGGCTGCCCTACCAATTGAGCTACAGCCGGCCCCCTATTCACTTTTAATATATTCTTTTTCTTTCTGTTTCTCAGCCTGATTCAGTTCAAATGTCTTCTATTCAAGTTCACAGATTCTTTCTTCTGCCAAATCAAATCTACTCTTGAAATCCTTCTGGGCATTTTTCATTTCAGTTATTGTGGTCTTCAACTCTACTAGTTCTGCTTGATTCCTGTTTAAAATTTCTATTTCTTTACTTAGACTTTCATATTGTTCATTCATTGTTTTCCTGATAACCTTTAGTTCTTTCTCTGTACTTTCCTTCATCTCCTTGAGCATTTTTAAGATCATTGTTTTAAAGACAATTTTTGAAAAGGTTTGTTTGTATGTCCACATTCTCATCTTCATTGGTATTCTCTATATTTTTATCTTCTTCTTTTGGATGGGCCATCATTTCCTGTTTGTTTTTCATTCTTTTGTTGCATACTGTACATTTTAATATTTTAATGTTAATCCTGAGATTTACTACCTGGGATGTCTGTTTTTTGGTTTTGTATAAGTTTGGTGATAAGACAGAGATTTTCTTGGGCTTCAGCCCTCATATCAAGAAAGTCTGTCCAAAGTGAATGCAGTGTGCAGGATTTTCCCTGTCTTTCTGGACCTCTGTTTTGTACTGGGATTTTGCTTGTTAGTTGTTTTGGAGTCCACTGTTTACAGCAGTTTGGTTGTCCCCTCTGTTTTCTAGGAGACAGACCTCCTCTCTCATGTATTTAAAGTCAGCAGGACTTTGTCCCAGACTGTCTGCCTGTATAGTTGTTTTTTTTTTTTAACTCTTCTTTCATTGTCTCACAGCTGCTTTTGCCTTGAGGGCAAATTCTGGGAGCCGGGTCAGCACAGAGAGGACTTACCCAGATCAGTCTCTGTCAGCTAAAACAGGGCCAGCGACCCACAAATGGGGTGCAGACCAGCTTCAATGTGCCCTGAGGAGGGGAATCAAGAAGGGCACCCAAACTTCTTCAATGGTTCCCCAAAGTTGAGCTTTCCTGGCCTGCCCAACAAATGCAGCCCTTCAGCTAATTGTCACCCGAAGGAAGCACTGCATCTTTGTATCTCCACCACCTCCACCGCTGTCTGGAGAGGGTTGAAACAATGGCTGCCCTCAGGGCCTGGACCTGATTGTTCACTAATCAAAAGCTGTGATCAGTGGAGCTGGTGTTGTGTTACACATGTACAAGGTCCTGGGTTCAATCCCTAGTGCCTCCTAAAAAAAAAAAAAAAAAAAAAGCTGTGATCAGTCCTAAGCTCTATATACTCCTGTTCTTGGGGAAAAGGATTTTTTTGTTTCTTTCTGTCACTAGCACCTAGCCAGGGACTGGACCCTGAGGTGACCTGCCATGAGAGTGGGGGCAATTTATATTTCTTTATAGTAGTTTATCAGCCTCTTTCTCCTGCTCTTCCCTGGATGCTGTACAGTATTCTTCTGGCCTCTGGAGTTTTAAAAATAATTGTTTCAGACAGTTCCTGCCTGTTTATTAGTTGTTTTGGTGGAAGGACTGAATCCTGTAGCTCCTTATCTGCCATCTTCACTGGAAATGAAGATTGAGTTTTCATACCTGTCTAACCACTTCTCTGATCAATATGTGGAACTTTTCCAGCATCCCAGCAAGTTCTCTCACCCCTTCTTCCAGTCAGTATCCTCTCAAAGGTAATCCCTACTCTGACCTCTATTAACTTTGAATGTCATATAATGGAAACATAAAGTATGCATTTTTTAAATGCTTGGCTTCTTTAACCCAACATTGTGTTGGTCATATTTGTTCTTCTTCATTGCTAAATTCATTCTATTATATGAATAAAACACACTTTATCCATTCTACTGTTAGAGGACCTTTGGGTTGCTTCATATTTGGGCTATTATGAATAAAGAAATTTATGAATATTCTTATACATGCCTTTTGATAGACATAAGCACTAATTTCTTTTGGGTTTATACCCAGGAGAGGATCTGCTGCATCAGAGGATGTATATATGTTTAGCTTAAGTATATAAATTTCCAAAGAGTTTACCAAAGTAATTTGATCAATTTATACTCCCATTAGTAATACATAGAGTTCCTATTGTTCCATAATCTCGATATCATTTCGTATTGTCTTTTACCAGTTTATAAAAATGTATACTGGAGAGCAGATATAGCTCAAGTGATTGAGCACCTGCTTCCCATGTATGAGGTCCCAGGTTTGTTCCCTGGTACCTCCTAAAAACAAAACAAACAAACAAACAAATTTAAAAAACCACCTCTCATTAGGGAGTGGATATAGCTCAGTGGTTGAACGCCTAATTCCCATGTATGAGGTCTTGTGTTCAATCCCTGGTACCTCCTAAAAAAAAAAAAGTATACTATCATCTGAGGTGAAAATTGAAATTACAAATTACTGTGCTACTATAATAACATTCAAAATAGGTCTCCTGAGGATGGTCAGTTTTTAGGGATAAAATGATAAGAATGGCTAACATTTATGAGCATGCTCTGCTTGCTGGGCAATTTGCTAGGTATTTTATGTAGGCTACTTATTTCATCATCTCTACAGCTCTAGGAAGTAGGTACTGCTAACCCACTTTATGGATGCGTAACCTGAGGCAAAGAGAGACATATCATTAAATCTTAGACTTTAAGAGTTGGCAGAAAGTGCCCTGATAGGTCAGTTAATACAACTCTTCACTGTACTGGTAAGAAAAGCCAGCCCAGAAAAGAGGCTGTGTTGTATGAAAGGAAGGTTGCCCATTGTTAGAAGTAGAACCTGGATTAGAATCCAGATCTCCTAAGTTTTTGTCCATCATTGATAATAAATCAGTAGTGCACAAGCTAGATAATATTAACAGTAATCAAAACAAGCACATCTAAAAAAGTGCTCCCCTTCTGTTAGACTTTAGTTATAATGATTTTAGTTTGTAGAATAGTTTTATCAAGTTCTAAAGTCATTTTAAAAGTGCCAAGCAAGGTCATATAAGAAAAGGACTTATGTTTTGTGAGGCCAAAAGCTTATATAATTGCAGGGAAGAGGTGCTTGTTAAGAGAAAGAATATAAAAATATCTTTCTTTTGCAAATTTTACAAATCACATGACCATGACAAATTTTACAAATCCCATGACATTGCTAAGGCCTGTGGGTAGCTGCCAGATGGCCTCCAATTATCCCTATCCCCTGGTATTCATGTCTTTGTGTAGTTCCTTCTATACTGCTTTGGGGTTCGTTTGTGAGACCAACAGAATGCAGCAGGAGTGATGGTATGCCACTTCTGAGGCTAAATTATAAAAACCTCTGTGGTTTCTGCCTCTCTTTCTTGGATCACTCACTCTGGGGGAACCCAGCTACCATGTTGTGAGAATCCACAGACAGCCCCATGGAGAAGCCCATGTTCTGAGGTACTGAGGCCTCCAGCCTCCAGCCATGTAAATGAGCCATCTTGGCAGTGAATCTTCCAGGCCCAGTCAAGCCTTCAGATAACTGCAGCTTGGCTAACAGCTAACTGCAACCTCATGAGATATCCTGAGCCAGAACCAGCCAATTCAGTCACTCCCAGATTTTTGAATCTTAGAACTGTATTAGACAATAAGTTTGTTGCTTTAAGCTGACAGATTTTGTAATAATTTGTTATACAGCAATAGGTAACTAATACAGGCTTCTTGCAGGGCCTTGGAAGAGGCCCATACGTGGAAAAGGCCATGAAGCCTAAGTTTCATAAGCTTTATGAGAAATTGGCCTCAGCCTACGTTAATGGCCAAGTCTGCCAGATTGCTGTGGCAGAGACAGCTAGTTTCCCACCAAAAGATGCTCTCTCTTTCTTATACAGCAGCTCTAGCTAGGTGATGCCTGTCTAGTCAGAAACCACATTTCCCAGCTTTCCTTGCAGTGAGGTGTTTCATCTGACCAAGCTCTTGCTAATGAAATGTAAGCAGAAGTAATGTATGCCACTTCTGGACTGTGCTTTCAAGAGATTGTTGTATTGTGTGTCTTTCTTCCTTCCCATGGGCTGGGGTGGTGACAAGCAGAGTGACCTAGCAAGCCACATGCTGAAGATGGTAGAACCTTCAGCAGGCTGAGTGAATGAATTCATGGTGCAGAACCTCCATCCCTCCAGGCTGGAAAACCCACCCTGAAATATTTTGTTAGAGAGAAATAAGCTCCTATTTGTGTTTGAGTGATTCTCTTTTAAAGTCTGTGTGTTAAAACAGTTCAGCCTATCCCTAGCCAAAATAGTTTTGATTTTCAAATTTTATTTTTATTTATTTATTTTTAAAGATTTATTATTTTTTTATTTATTACATT
>PVKH010022979.1:0-13967 GCA_004027955.1 Chaetophractus vellerosus
AAAGGGGTATTTAGCGTGAAGAAAATGAAAGGTATCTCTCAAAATGTCCCGCCATGCTTATTTCTTCATCACCAGTTACATTTCCCACAGAGCTAATTGGTCTTTCTGAAAAGCCACTGGGGAGCAGGAAGCCAAACAGATAGAAGCGAAGCCCAGATGATTTTTACCAAGTCCCCTGGGTCAGAGAATTGTCCTCCAGGATAATCGGTGGTTCTAATAACTGTCCTCTGTGGTAGTAGAGGAACAGAATACCCGCTCACCTGTGAGGCGATTGTCATCTTTCTGAAATGACCCCCTGGGCCTTTCTAAATTTCTTCAGTGCCTTATCATCTCGAGCTACTCACGCTAGCGGCTCAACACATGAGGCCACCTCCCAAAGCAAGCGAAGCCGAAATGACCGGGCAGTCCTGCCACTTAAAGCACAGAGGCAGCCAGCACGCTGGGGAATGCGCTGCCCTCCTAGGCGGCTCTCCTAGCTGGGGGCCAAAATGCAGTGGGAAATCGACCTCCGAGTGAGTAATGGCTCAGACGCAGTAGCAGCTTTTTTCTTGTTCATTTGAAACACTGACAGCCCTTTCCTGACAGACTTTCTGGAACTGGTGACTGGGGGCTCTACCACCGTCAACAAATGGCTCCTAAGGTCTCTGGGGACAGTAGAGGAGAGAGCATGGGGCGGCACTGGGCGGCACGCTCTTCTGGGCTGCACTGGAAAGTGGCTCACGTCTCTGTCACGTCTCACAGGCAGGAACTCAGCCACGTGGCCAAACCTCGCAGCAAGTTATGGGCTCTGTGGGAAGCCATTTCTCAGTGAGCGTCTACACTAGGGGAGACCGTAGCAGTGTTGTATGAAGCTAAGTAATCGTAGGTTGTGGTGCACTTTGGCAGGGCCTTCTCTAAGGGCCCCGTTACAGAGAGGAGGCAGGTGTGGAAATAGGTAAAGTTTTCCTGATCCTGTATTAGGGAGGACGCTGGAATGATGATAGGAGTCACGGCTAATGGCGTAGAATGCAGGGATCCCAGCAGTGCTCTTCTCTCACCTGGCCCTTCACACACGACTGCATTTAATGGTGAAATTCGACAGGGGAGCTGTCCTCAGCTGTCCGTGGGCATGTCCTGCACTGATGGTTTGCTGGTTCTAGAGCGGACACACAGCAATGGCCATGGTGGCCGCACCTCGCGCGAAGGTGTGTCCACTGCTAGACATTTGTACTTTTCCTTCTCGCCAAATTTTGGTTTATGAATTAGTACTGACTCTACTTTTTGCTTAGGGTAGAATGTTTCCCCCAATGGTTTTCACCTTTAGCAAGACACTGGTGGCTGACAGAAGCCTGTGGTATAGAATTAATGTTTCTACCCACCCCTAAATGACATCACTGTTCAATCCTCCAAAATAAAGCCTTCTTCCTTTTCTCCCTCAACCACCCCTAGCCTCAGCAATATGGATAAAAGCATTTTTAGGAAAACTGTAGTGAACAGCAAGGTCCTGGGGCTGCTTGTTTAAGCATTATCCTGCCTGTTTTGTAAGTTGCCGATTGACTAACCCAAAGGATTTTGGCTCTAGGCTTTTACTCAAATGATTGTCTCTGGGACCCTCTTTCTAGTCGTGGCTTCCCTGGTGAGGCTAATTAATCACTTACATTTTCATCTGCTTCTGTAAGTTGTGCAGCGGCCCAGGGGTGTCGAGGGAGGTGGGGAGCATGGAGCTGCGCCTCATCAAAGAGCATCTGTGTCATTGTCATGAGACCCCGCTCTCCCTTCCGGATCTTGTGCTGTGTCTGTGGCTAACAGGTACAGCAGGTGCGCATGCTTGCATTTCCTGCTCTCTCTCATACCTGTGAAGGAACGCTGTGCTGTCCTCCCCAATTTTTTTTTTCCAGGAGAGAGGGGAGGGATTCCCACATCTTTCCCTTTGCTTGCCAGGGAACAATTTTATCTTCCTTTTGTTAGTTTTCTAATCAGTTTTGTCTTCCAAATACAGATTCACTCCACCCTCTCTCTGAGTAGTTGCCTCTCCGTCCCCTCCATATTCATTTGCCAGTTGTCATGCTTGGTGAATTTTGACGTCTATCAATCGAAGTGCATCAGTACCTTGGGAATTTCAGAAACTTCTGTAAGAAATTTGAGAGCTGTTTTAAGGCAAATATCTAAAATGACTGTTTTAATGAAAGTATCAAGGATTATGTTCAAAGTTTCTTTGTCTCAAAAATGAGAAATCTGTTTTTTTGCCATCTTAGAAAGTTCAGCTGTTTCTCTATGACAAAAAAATTTGAAAATTTTCATTACTGCCATTTAATTATGCACTTAAGTAATATCGTTATATTTGCATGAATTTTAAGATGATTATCTTTTATTGGATGTACACATTAATATGCATATCAATATCGATTTTGGGTTCTGAAGTCAGAAGGACTTTACTCAGTGATTTTTCCTGTTGTTCCTAATTGTGTGCATTTGGGAAAGTTTATTTAACCTCTCTGTAATTTGGTTTGCTAAACTATAATTTTGGGATAATAATATCCTCATAGAGTTGTTACAAAGAGCAAATGAGGTAATACATTTAAATATTTACACCAGTTTCTGGTACAGAGTAGACACACTAAAATTACTTATCTATTTTATCGTTATTATTGTAATATATTATCAGCTCTCAATTCCATAAGGAAACATATGAAAACAAATTTCACATTTGTTAAGAAAGTCTGTGCTTTGTTTCATAATATTCCCTCAGGGGGCTTTTGAGCTCTTGGGAGAATCATTGAAGCTTATAAAATAAAATGTCTGGTGGAAATAAAATTCCTGAGATTATCAGTAGATCTTGAAGAGCTATTGGTGTTGGAACAACCAGTGGTGAAATATATTCCTTAAACATTGGAAATAACCTAGAAACGCAGAAAGATAAGATCATAGTTTAGAATCAGTGATATAATTTGTGAAAAACAAAAGCAAGGTAAAACAAAAGCAAAACAGAGGAGTTTTCAGAAGGCTCTTCAAGAAATACCAATACCTCAAACATACAAGTTAGGGAATGAGAAAAGATATATTAAAAAGAAAAGCCTACAAATATATTTAACACTGATGTATAATTCTATGCCAAATTTAAACCATGTTTCAAATAAAAATAAAATAAAGCAAAATGCATATATCCATAATTGAGCCAAGTTAAAGAAACAATGAAATAAATAGTGGTTTACATATATAAATAATTTAAAACAGGGATGTAGAATTACTTCTAAAAAAGGTTATTGACTCAGAGAGATTTGCAGGTGAAATTTTCACAGTTCTCTCTGATTATATGATCTACAGAAAATAAAAAAAAGCAAACACAAACAAGCAAATTATACATTTATGTAGCAAAACAGCTATATCACAATGAAAACAAATTTGCACTCAAACATTCACACTTTCTTATTGGAAATGTACTTGTGAAAATTTCAAATATTCTCTAGGTAAATGGGATGGAATAGTATGATGAAATAATAATAGACTCTAAACAAGTCTGTTTTGCTCCAAAAATAAATAGTTTAAATATTTGGAAAAGTATCACTATCCTAAAATCAATAGCTCAGTGGTATAAAATGGCTGAAATGAAATGAAAAAGACAAATAATCTTTTATGATTAAGACAAAATATAGAATTCTTATTCATTTGGATATATAGAGAACTAGAAAGAGTGTCATTTCCACTCTTACAATCAGAAAACAACTAGATGAAATCAATGACATTTTTTGAATACATGAGAGAACTGAGGTCACAGAACAAATGACAAATCCAGATTTTAGGCAGATACAGATACCTAAATTCCCATCTCACGAAACCAGAGAAAGAGCAAATTAACCCAAAAGCCAGCAAAAGGAAGAAATTAATAAAGATTAGAGCAGAAAACAATGAAATTAAAAACAGAAAAATAATAGAGAAAATCAATGGAACCAAAAATCATTTCTTTGAAAAGATCAATAATTTTGATAAACCCCTTGTCAGTCTTACCGAAGGAAAAAAAGAACACAATTTAACAATATCAGGAATCAAAGAGGGGCTATCCTACAGACATTAAAAGGCTAATAAAGATTTAGTATCTTCTTTGCTGTTGTTGCAAAATTATTAGAACATTACTGTTAACTATTGTCCATAAGTTACATTAGTTATAATTTTCCCATGTATCGCCATATTCTTAACACTTTGAAATAGAAGGACATTCTCATATTTATACTATTAACTACAATCTTCATCCACCACCAATTCTAAGGGTCAACAAAAGGGGGTATAAGGGGGTATGGGATTTTTCCTTTTGGAATAATTGAAACATTCTAAAAGTGACTGAGGTGATGACAGCCCAGCTCTGTTTTGAAAATGAGAGCCATTGAGTGTACACTTTGAATGGATTGTACAAGGCATGGGACTATATAACACAGTGAATCCTGTGGTGGATGATAGACTGTGGTTAACAGAATAAATATGAGAATGCTATCTCAGGAACTATAACAAATATATAATACTAATACAGAGTGTTAATAAGCGGGTGGGTTGGGGAAAAATACACCAAATGTAAGCTATGGATTATAGTTAGTGGTAGTATTTTGATGATGCTCTTTCATCATTTGTAACCAATGTTCCACCGCAATGCAAGGTGTTGTTGGGGGGGTGATGTATGGGAGCCCTGTATGATGTTATGCGTGTTTGTTTTGTAAGTTCACAACTTTAACACTACACTTATTTATGTATGTTCATATATGAATGTTATACTTTGATTAAAATTTTTAAAATGAAAAGAAATATAAAATGATTATTATCAGTACTGATGTTTTTGTAATGCTTTTCTAAAGCAGTGGCTTTCAAACTTTTTTGACAGCAGCCAACAGTGAGACAAATACTTTACATCTGTCCTAATATGCAGAAACTTTATTTGTGTGTGTGTGTGTGTGTGTGTGTGTGTGATAGATATCAAGTTTCACAAAATAGTACATAGGAAGCACTTTGATTCTTCTATTCTTTCATTTTAAAAGATGTTTGTCATAGCTCACTAAATTGATATCATTACCCGAATGAGTGCAGCCAGCAGTTTAAAAAATACTGCTCTCAGATAGACTATTAATCTTTACTCTAGAAAATAACTCAAATTTTGTTTCCTAAAACTAGACAGCTTGGGTTCAAGGGATCTACTCTTGAGATCCCCTGACATTTGGAGTGTGCCTACCCCCTTCTTGCCTGCAAGGTCCACAGTTCAATGCAGATATGACTACATGAGAAAATCAGGATCTCGTCTTCCTTCACTGTATCCGACCTGAGCCCTAAATTCGGAACATTTTCCTCCCTCCCCCACCCCAATAACACTTATTAAGGTGACATCTTTATAGAAACTCATCCAACAATGGCTATTGCCTCAGGTGATATCTGCAGAGACGCTCATGTGACTGGAAATGGCTTGGAATATGATGGAACAATAGGAGAAGGTTCATGAAGTGAAATACTACACAGGTTTGAGAAAAGAAAGAGGCATATCTGTGTGCTGTGAACCAATATTCAAGGTATATAATTAAAATTTTAAAAGTTAAGAATGGGGTGTATACTAGACTCCCATGTATTTGTAAAAGGGGGCTTGTGCTTACCTGTGCATAGAATATTTCCGGAAAGTTCCACAAGATATTTGTAATAAAAGTTGCCTCTAGGAAAGAGAAATGAAAGACAGGGAGTCCGATTTAATATTTTTGTATACCTTTTTACAGTGTTTTATATTTTTATTTTATGTATATGCATATATTACATTTTAATTAAAAATAGTTCATTTTAAAGATTGTGATGGAAGGAGTAAGCATTTTAAAAAGCCATTAATAGGAAGAAAAATTTCCTTGTGAACAAATGATATAAATATTTGTTTATTATAACACATACACAAAGGCTAATAAAGGATACCACTAACAGCTCTAGACCTATAAATTTAAAAACTTTGATGAAATGGTTAATTTCCTAAAAGACATAAACTGCCAAAATTCACTCAAAAATGATTTGATACCCTGAATAATCCTATATCTAAAAAGAAATTGTATTGGTATGTAAAAACAACATCCAGAAAAGAAAACTCCAGGTCCAGGTAGCATTACTGTGAAATCTACAAAACATTTAAAGAAAGAAAGAATACCAATTCTACCCAGTGTCTTCCAGAAAAATAAAATGGGGAACATTTCCCAACTCATTCTATGAGGCCAACATTACTCTAATAGTAAAACCAGATAAAGACGGTACAAAAAAAGAAAACTACACTGTATTCCAACATTCCTCAGAAACCTAGACACAAAAATCCTCAATAAAATACTAGCAAATCAAATACAACAATATATAAGAATGGCTATACATTACAGTCAGGTGCAGTTAATCAAGGAAGGCAAGGCTGACTCTACATTTGAAAATCAGTCAAATTTCATGGGCTATGTGAACAGTTTAAAAAGGCATTTGATCATCTCAATAGATGGAGAAAAACAATGCGACAAAAGTTTACATCTATTCATTATTAAAAAATCTCATCTGATTTAGTTTGTCACAGGGCTGCTGATGCGAAGTACCAGAAATGGGTTGGCTTTATAATAGGAATTTTGTTTAGGATAAAACTTCACAGTTCCAAGGCCGTGAAATGTCCAAATCACGGCACCATCGGAGAAGCTTTCTTACCATAGTCAGGTGCTGGTGATTCTGGGATGCTGCGACATGATGAAGCAGGATGGCAGGTGATCTCTGCTGAGGTCTCTGCATCCCCCCCAGGCTCACTGTTTTCGGGATCCCAGCTCCTGGAGCTTGTCTCTTTGCCTTGAGTGCTCCAAGGGCCCAGACTCTTGTAGCTTTGGCGGCTAGTGATCCTCGAGTCCTCTCTCTCACATGGCAGGATCAAAAATGGCAGAGCTCCCTCTTCCTGCATCTCTCTCTCTCTCTCTCTCTCTCTCTCTCTCTCTCTCTCTCTCTCTCTCTCTCTCTCTCTCGTCTCCATTTTTATCCCATCTTGGAAGAGGTTGAAGACCTCAGCTGGCTCACACCTTACTGAAGGAGTCCAGTCAAAGGCCCTGATTGGATCTTATCAAGTAATCTAATCAAAGGCCCCTTAACTGAATTTAATGCAATCAAAGGGCCCCACACCCTCAGGAATAAATTAGTTTAAGAACATAATCTTTTCCTGAAATTCACAAAATTCAAACTGTCATATCAGCAAACTCAGTACAGAAAGGAAATTCCTTAATCTAATACAGGGCATTTACAAAAAACCTACAACTAACACACTGGGAAGAGATCTAAAGCTTTCCCTCTAAATCTGGAATGAAGCACTGACATGGTTCTGCAACTATTTATCTGATGCGATTCGATGAGAAGGCTAGAGCTCAGCCTGAAACCACACCCTCCGGTGGCTTCAGCCTAGTCTCCTTTCCCAGTTCCCTAACAGTTTTTCCTGGGACTTTGCCCTTGATCATTCACACTTGCACAAGAATCCTTCTCTCAGGGTCTGCCTCAGCAGAAGATGATTCGAGACAATCTCCTGATACTGTCCTATTCCCATCAGTTTGATATGTTTTCTCTTTTTTACTTGTATTGTTTAAATTAATATTTTAGTGAATTCTCATACTGAACACATATTTTGTAATATATATCTCCTTCCATTTTGGGGGGCATGTTATCAAGCAGAACATATTAAAATCTATCTGTATTGTTATGTGCATAACTTATTTCTTCCTTCCATGATATTCCATTGTGTAGTTTACCATATTTTAACTGTCTAAACCTGTTAATTGAAATTTAATTTGCCTTTGATTCACCACTACAGCAGATAATACTGTAGAGAATTATTCATAAATGTTTCCTTTTGGAGCTATGCAAAATTTTCATTGTTATATTTAGAAATGGAATTAGAGTCATAATTTATTAGTATACTTAATTTGATTAAGTGATGTCAGACAACTATCCAGAATGGCTGCACTGTTCTACTTCCCAAAATAGTGCTTGGAGGGTTCCCATTGCCCACATCCACATGCACCGACATTTGGCATTATCCAACTTTCTAATTTTTATTAGGCTTATAAACAATCCACAATGCTGTGTTCAGACAAGTCATTATTTAAATGATACGAGAAAATAGAAAATGCAACAAATCTTAAAGTTTACCTCCCATTTATTACTTTGTCAAAAAGCAAAAGTAGAAACAAACAAGAAAAATCATGAGAAGGCAACAAAACAGAATATGAATGGAAGATAATGTAGGGTACAAGAAAGTGTGTTTGGCAAAGAAAACTGTGCATCTAAGCCTAAAGTCCTTATGCAGAACAAGTGTTTTTTTATCTATTTAAAACAATTTTTAAAAACATACTTAGATGACATAAATGTTACACAAAAAATATAGGGATTCCCATATGCCCTGCTCCCCACACCTCCCACATCCTCCCATAGACAACATCCTTCATTACTGTGGCACATTCATGCAATTGATAAACGCATCCTGGGGCATTGCCACTGAGCATGGACCATAGTTCACATTGTGGACCACACTCTCTCCCACACAATTCTGCAGGCTATGGGAAGGTATACAATGGCCTATATCTGTCATTGCAATATCATGCAGGACTATTCCCAAGTCCTGAAAAAGCCCCCGTATTACAATTGTTTTTCCCTCTCACTGCCCCCAGAGCCTCCAGGGACCCCTCCCTCCACAACAATGTTGTAATTTCTTCCATTGCTAGAATCACAGTAAGTCTATAGTGGAATACTAGTAAGTCCACTCTAGTCCATAGTTCATTCCCCAATCCTGAGGATTCTGGGATTGTTGATATCAAATAGATTAGAAAGAATTTCTTAAACAGGCAAAGCATAATAGAAAAAAAACTGGAATGAAAATTCGAGATGATTTCAACAAAACTTTGGTGGTGCTGAGTAAAAGCATGTTTTTCTTTTTGATGTGTCAAAAATTATGGATGCTGATTAAATTTCAATATTAATAGAAAAATATGTTACAGTGTGAGTTTTAATGAAAAAAAGGACTGGAAAATAGAAATCTAATATTAAATTACTGAAATTCTTGGAAAAGGAAAAAAAATGAATGAAGAAGACTTGGTCTATGCAGGGAAACAAAGGAGGGAAAGGAAAGAAAAGGGAACATAATTAACATAAACAGCAATATTTTAAAAATGAAAACAGTAAGTCCAAAATTTCAATTATTTCAATAATTATAAATTGCTTAAATCCCTCATTAAAATGTAAAGACCCTCAGATTTTGTAAAAATTAAAAGAATAAAAGCAAATGTTTCATATACTAAAACTTCTCACCATTAAACATAGCTGCAAGAAAGAGCTAATAACCTTGCTTACTCATGTCTCTCATAGCACTGGCCAAATGGACGACATCTGTAGGGTGTGGTGACCCCAACAAAACAAGGGGAACGTGCAGATAGAGACAGAACCCAGTAAACTGAGCGAGATAAAACAATACTACAGATCAATCTCATTTATAAATATAGAGGCAGCAACCTAAATAACAAAAAAAAGCTAATTTCTTTATCAATTAAAATAATAATACACCATGACCAACTATTTATCCCAAGAAAGCATGGATAGCTCAGCATTCAGATAGCTATTAGTGCAATTCATTACATGAACAGATTAAAGTAGAAAGTCAAATTATTAATTGCCCAAATGATATGGCATTGCCATTATTAGCAGATTATCTGATTTTTCTATCTGGAAAGTCTTAGCCCCATTAAAAAATCTCCAATGAAATAGCATGTTAGAAAAGTGGCTGGGAACAAAGTCAACTAGCAAACTTATTAATAATCAATAGCAACAAATTAATAACTGTAATGAAGGAAACACTGTTTTTACATAGAATCAAAAGCTCAAAATCCTGGCTTTAAAAGCTAAAAGAAAACAAACAAAATCTCCAATAAGAATTTTATGAATTTATGAATAAACATATAAAAGTGTACCAAGGAAGTTCCTGGATGGAAAGAATAGAATTGTGAAGATGTCAAATATCATGAAATTAGTCTAAAACTGGAATACAATCAACAAAGAATCCAGTGCTGCTTTTGAAAATAAAATTGGACAAGCTGAATCTAAATTTTGTTTTCATGTGTACATGGACAAATATAGCCCAGGAAATATTGAAGGCATGAAGAAAAGTGTCATTTAGATGTCAAATTATACTATAAAGCCATAGCAATAAAATCGTATATTACTGATGCATGAATGAACAAAGCGTCATGAAAGAACAAAGAGTTTAGGAACAGAAACCTGTATATATGAAATAGCACTTTATGGCCAATTGCCTAATATTTAGTAAAAAAAAAAAGGCAAATACATACCTGATATCCTTCATAATAATAATATATTCTAAATGAATTAAAAGAGAAGCTTAGTCGCATGTGCATATTTCTACAAGACATTGTAGACAAACATATGTATCATCTTGTGGAAGACAATTAGAATAAACACAGAAGATATAAAATGAAATGTTAAGGGATTTGAAAACAAAATATGGAAAATTTCAGCATTGTGAAGACATTATTTAACAAAAAGAAAAATCGCTTGGAAAACTAGGATAAAAATATTTGCCATTTATATTTCTGCAAAGAATTTTAAAAAAAGACTTTTTTTTAGTTTACCGTTAGAAAAAAGGAAAACAACTCAGTAAGAAAATGCAAAAATATGCATAAGAATGTTACAGAGGAAACAAGTGGCCAATAATTATATATTAAGATACTCAACTGCGTTAGTAATTAACGGTACCAATTAAAATAAGATGCAGTATTTCATGCATTTATTTGGCTGGCCATATCTTAGTAAGAGGGATGGATGAGGGAATAGAGGCATAATCATGCAAGGGCGGTGGGAGTGTAAATTGATCAACTTCAGCAAGGAAAACTTGGCAGTATCTATCCAACTTGTGATCAAGCAATATTACTATTTTTTAAATCTGTCCTTTAGAAGAAGTCCCCCAGGTGCCCAACCACTCCTGTGTGTGAGGCAGCTTTTGTGCGGTGCTTCCCAGACCCTTCTTTCCAGATGGAAAACCCTGTTCTCCCAGCCAGCTTATGCTGCAGGGCGCGTTGCCGGGGGCTCCCAGCTGAGTCCCTCTCTGGGAATTGTCCTTGGCTGAACGGAGCTGCCTCGCTCACGATGACTTCCGGGGTGTCCCACAAACACTGAAGGGGTACAGAGGCCAGGTCGCCTTGCCTGGGGGGGGGGGAGGCAGCTTTGAAGAGCCATCGCGGCTCCAGCTCGGGTTTCTGTTGTCGCTGATCTTTGCTCCTCCCGCTGCCCCATCCTATTGCGCCAATTTCCCTGCGGGTGTTGCTTCCAGGTCCACTCCCCAGTAAATACCCTGCACACAAATCGGGGCTATGGCTTGTTGACTTTCCTGTACGCTGTGGGGATGGGGTCAGGGTTAGACTGTTCCATGTTTCCTGATAATTTTCTGAAAATTCCTTAAGGGAAAGTCAAATACAGTGTAAATCTGAACACATAAAATGGCCACTTTGTGTCCGAATCAATTTAAAAGCCCCTTCTCACTTAACCTATGGAGAGTGATTATTTGGGCAAAGATGGAATTGCTACGTAGATAAGATTATCATCACTAACACAGAATTCACAGTTTTTACAGCTCTTTCCTGCTCATTTCTCCGTGAGCATCCAACCTTCCAAAATCTGTCGGCAATTAATTTGTTGGTACATTATTTACTTTACGTGTGGTTCAGTCATGCATTTGGAGAGTTCCAGAAAGCTCACACAAATAAGCTAAATACGGCATCACTAACAGCTAGCTGTAATTTAGAGTCCGGCTGAGGAACGTAAATGCATTATTATCTTTTGTGATTTCCTTGCCAGATTGCTTAATGTCTGCCTATATGCCCTCACAAAAAATCGAATTACAGCATGACATGATGACTTATGATAGCTTTTTTTGAGGTATTTGAACAGCTACTGTTGCCATGTAAACAGCTTGATAACTTGACTGCCAGAGGTACTTGTACATTCAGGATAGATGCCACTTTTCTGTTTTGTTTTGTTTTCCTTAAAATTGAGGTAAAGACTAGAGCAGGAGTTCTGTAGAAAGGAAAGGGGCTGGAAAAGGGAAATCTACAAAACATTTCCTTGAATATTCACCTGACTGACAATTAAAAAAGTCATAGAGATTAGCCACGTTCTTCTCCAACCCCTGCAGCGTCGGGCACTCTTTGAAAGGGGCTTCAGAGTTATTACATCAAAAATGCAGAAAATTGTTTTAAAATCCCATTTATACATCCTGCAAAGCCTGCGCTAAAAAACAGCATACTGCCTAGAGAAAGGTGAGCATTTATCTTGTGAAGTTAACACCGTCTTTTGCAAGGAGAGGTTGCTTGAACTTTTTTTTCTCCCCATGAAACAGAATTTTTGCTGAGACCATTAAAACTTCTTACAGTAAATTGTACTCCCTCTGTGCTCAACACCTGATTTCATATATTGCCCTGCACGAGATGTCATCTCCCAGGATGCCTTGTAAGAGTTGCTGGTCTCAGCTAAAACAACCCGGTTGCTTTGACAGAAGACATCTGGCAGAGAGTTTCGATGTCCTGTGGCTTTCTTAAATAAATGCAAATTATCAGCTGAGCCAGTTAAATTAGTTTCCTAACAATCAATGTCTAGAAAAATTGATAACCAATTCAGCAATTTTAGTATAAAATAAAATTTTAAAATATCCTTTTAACCCTGCATCATTGATGAAGGTGATTAATATAATTTTACTCTATCATCAGCCACAGTGGCCTTTTAAATAAGCTGTCTTTATGCATCTCTTTTTGAAAATGACAACCTCAAAGTGAATTGCCTTTTTTATACCCATTTCCTTTTAAAATACTACTAGGAAGAAAAAAAGATAATGGCGCCTATGCATACAACTTTAGTAATAATTTCTCGTAATCAGTTTGGACTCTGACGTGTGTAAACAGGTAACTGAATCACCGGCATTAGTCCTTGTCTTTGCAAGTAAATTTTACGTTCATGTTGATTTTACTGTACTTGTTGCCATGGATCGGTAGATGCTCAAAATATAGTCATTAGACAAATTATCCCCTTTCCTTCAACAATTTTCTCTGATATGGTCTAACTAGAAATTAAGTTTGAAATCTAAGTATGTCAAATATACATTAGGCCAGAAGCAAATTCTCCCTGAGCGTTTCTTCCTCTCAGACTGTGTGTCCCATCAGTGTGAGCACTTCTCTGGGGAAGGATTTTTAACTAACCTGCTCTGTTACTGTTCCAATATAGTCCTTCACCAAAACCCTTCTTTACCCTTACTGCCTACTGTTAAGTCCCGCAGTTGTCATTTTTAACTGCGGCCTCTAGCCTAGAGCAGACCCTTAACATTGTCCCACGAGCTGTCTTTGTCCGGGTACAAGTCTCTTTCTTCTCCACAGTCTTCCTATATTGATGCAATGGCCTTTAGCAAACCCCTGATGCAGGCTAGGTGCTGCTCTCGTGGGCAGCCTGCTGGTGGAGGAGAGAGGCATCAACAAAAAGCACGCAAATTGGTTAACTGCAGTTGTGATAAAGTTGTTTTTTCAAGCAAAAAAAAAAAAATCAGGAGTAAGCTTCTTGCTGAAAGAGGCATTTCCGTGGGCCCGGAAGTGTAGAAGGCCTCGATTAGGGAACTCTGAGGCAGAAATCCAAAGACGACCAGACACCTGAAGCGTGGGGAGCGGAAGCAGGCTGAGGACCCCGCCTGGTGGCTAGGAAAGCTGGGGGCATTTCCATAACTTGTGCTAAGCGAAACAGGACGCTAATAAGGGTTTTAAGCAGAGAAGCAGCATGATTAGATTTGGATTCCAAACTACCGTTCTGATCTCCAGAGGGGACAAGTGGATGGGGGGATGTGTGAAGGCAGCAGCTCAGTGTGCAGGCTGGTCGGGGGCACCGGGGAGAGGCGGGGGCTGGGGCTGGGTTGACTCTGAAAGAAGTGGGCAAGTTGG
>PVKH010022980.1:0-13946 GCA_004027955.1 Chaetophractus vellerosus
TTGTTTAAAAGCACTGATAAAAAGAAAATCTCAAAAACAACCACAGGAAGAGGATACTTTATATACAGAGAATAATGTTATAGATGGCTGCATATGACTCATCAGAAACAATGCCAGAAGACATAGAGCAACTTCTTTAAAGCACTGAAAGAAAAATTATCAACCTGAAAATTTTTACCCAGTGAAAATAGCTTTCAAAAACATAGGTACACTAAGGACTTTTTCAGAGATAGAAAAGCTGAAACAATTTGTGACCTGTACACCTGCACTACACAAAATGTTAGAGGAAGTCATTCAGGAAGAAGAAAAATGATACCAAATGGAAATCCAGAATTACACAGAGGAATGAAGAGCACAGAAAATGATAACTATGTGGGGAAATATGAAGATATCTTTTCACTATCTAAATATCTTTTAAAATTAATCAACTTGACCACACTGGAATGAAGCCAGAAATAAATCTAAAATCATGAAAGAGACAAGGATGCCTATTGTCACCACTGTTATTCAACATTGTACTGGAAGTTCTAGCCTGAGCAATTAGACAAGAAAAAGAAATAAAAGGCATCAAAATTGGTGAGGAAGAAGTAAAACTTGTCCTATTTACAGATGACACAGTCTTATATATAGGAAATCCTTAAAAATCCAAAACAAAGCTACTAGTGGTAAGAAAAAAATTCAGCAAAGTGGGGGGGGGTCGGGTTCAAGATCAATACTCAAAAATCTGTCATGTTTCTATACGCCAGTAATGAATGATCTGAAGAGGAAATCTAGGGAAAAAAATCCATTCATTTCACATATATATATTAATAAATTAACCAAGGTTGTAAAGCACTTGTACAAAGAAAACTATGAAACACTGCTAAAAGGAATCAAAGAAGACCTAAATAAATGGAAGGACAATCCATGTTCAGGGATTGGAAAACTAAATTTGTTAAATGTCGATTCTACTCAAAGGGAGTTACAAATTCAACACAATCCCAATCAAAATTCCAATAGCATTCTTTGCAGAAATGGAAAGGCCAATCATCAGACTTTCTGAGGAACCACCAATGTGGAAGGGTTATATGGTAAGGGGTCCTGAATAGCCAAAGCCATTTTGGAAAAAAAAAAAGAATGAAGTTGGAAGACTCACACTTCCCAATCTTAAAACTAATTACAAAGCCACAGAAATCAAAACAGTACAGTACTGGCACAAGGACAGACATAGAGAACAATGGAATCACATTGAGAGTGCTAATTCCCACCCCACGCCCAATATTGACGCCAACTGATTTTTGACAAGGGTGCCAACTCCAGTCAATGGGGAAAGAATAGTCTTTTCAACAAATGGTGCTGGGAAAACTGGATGTCCATAGGCAAAAGAATGAAAGTGGACCTCTACCTCCTACTATACACAAAAATCAACTCAAGATGGATGAAAGACCTAAATATAAGAACCAGGACTATAAAACTCCTAGAAGAAAACATAGGGAAGCAACTTAGGAACCTTATGGTAAGCAATGATATCTTAGAGTTTACAAACAAAGCATGAGCAACAAAAGAAAAAATAGATAAATGGGACCTCATTAAAATGAAAAACATTTGTACTTCAAAGGATATCATGAAAGTAAAAAGACAACTTATAGAATGGGAGAAAATACTTGGAAACCATATATCCAATAAGGGTTTAATATCCAGAATATATAAAGAATTCCTACAACTCAACAACAAAAAAACAAACAGCACAATTAAAATATTGGCAAAAGAATTGAATAGACATTTCTCCAAAGATATACAAATAGCCAAAGAGCAAATGAAAAAGATGTTCCACATTATTAGCCATTAGGGAAATCCAAATCAAAACCACAATGAAATACCATTTCACACTTACCAGAATGGCTACTATTTTAAAAATGGGAAATAACAAGTGTTTAAGAGGATGTGGAAAAATGAGGACACTCATTCATTGTTGGTGGGAATGTAGAGTGCTGCAACTGCTGGTGGAAGACAGTTTGGCTGTTCCTCAGAAAGTTAAGTATAGAATTACAATATGTCCCAGCAATCTCACTTCTAGGAATATACCCAAATGAATTGAAAGCAGACACCAAAACAGATGTTTGCACACTGATGTTCATAGCAGCATAATTCACAATTTCCAAAAGACAGAAGCAACCCAAGTGTCAAGCAACAGATGATGGATAAATAAAATGTGTTATATACATGTAATGGAGTATTATTCAGCCATAAAAAGGATACATGTGATCACATGCATAAACCTTGAAGACATCATGTTGAGTGAACTAAGCCAGACACCAAAGAACAAATCTGTAGAGTCAGAAACTGGAATACCAGTTACCAGAGGCCAGGGTGGGGTAAGGAAAGGGGAGTTAATGCTTACTTGGTGCAGAATTTCTGTTTGGGGTGATGGAAAAGTTTTGGTAATGGATGATGGTGATGGTAGCACCAATTTGTGAATGTAATTAACATCACTGAATTATATATTTGACTGTGGTTAAAAGGAGAAATTTTAGGTTAAATATATGTTACTAGGATTAAAATGAAAGAATAAAAAACCATAGGCCTGTATAACACAAACAGTGAACCCTAATGTAAACTATGGAATACTCTAATGGTACAAATAATATTCTTTCATGGATTGTAACAAAAGAACCACAATAATGCAAAGTCTTAATAATGGGGGGAAGGGTATGGAAATTCTGTATTTTCTGCATGATTTATTTTTGTAAACAACTTCTCTAATAAAAATCATTTTTAAAAAGTTAACCAACTACTAAAACAAAAATAATAACAGTGATTTGTAGAGATTTTAACATATCCAGAAGTAAAACGTGTGATAAGAATAGACAGAGAATGGGAGAGGTTAAGTAGAAATATACTATATTAAGGTGCTTACACTATACATGAAGTAATATAATATCATTTAAAAGTAGAGCATGGTAAGTAAAGATGTATACTAAAAACTCTATACCAACAACCAAAATAACAAAGAGTGATATCTCATAAGCCGACATAAAGAGGGAACACACACACAATGGAATGCTACTCAGCTGTAAGAAGAAATGAACTTGGGATGCAATGACAACGTGGATGAACCTTGAGGATATTACGTTGTGTGAACTAAGCCAGACACAAAAGGACAAATAATGTATGGTCTCACTGATATGAGCTAAAGATGGTGAAAAAATGTACAGAGTTACACTATAGAGTCTAGGATAGTAGGAGGCAGAACGTGGGTGGAGAAGGGGGAGCAGATGCTGGCATATGTAGAATGTTTACTAAGGCTGATCGTAAACGTACGGAAATGGGTAGAGTTGATGGTAACGCATTATAATGAGTATAACTAACACTACTGGTTTAGAAATCTGATTGTAGCTGAAAGGGGTAGTCTAGGGAAGTTAAGGCTAATAAAAAGACAGCTAGAGGATAATCTAGGGACTGTATAATATAGTGATTTCGGTGATAGATGAGGATTGTGCTTAATAATACAAATACAAGAATGTTCCTCTATTATAAGGTGTTAAAAATATGGTGATACATGGGAAAAATACAAGTAATATAACTTACCTAGAATATAGTCAAAAATAATACTATAATACTTTCACAACAAAGGCAAAGAAAGTACTATATCAATGCTAAAGGTCAAAAAAGAATATGGAATTTCGTTTTATGAGATGTGAATATGATCAAGCATTTATTTTTCATTTTCTTCATTAACAAGGACACCTTGACCATGTCATTTAACCGATCTGTGCTCATTTATTCATCTTTTGAACACTGGGGAAATATTGAATTTGTTTTTGGGATTAAATAAATGTGCCTGGACAGGATTTTTTTTTAAGTAATGCTTCCCTAATTTGTTAAGCTGCTTTTTGTCTGTTATTTTATTTTTTGAAGTTGAAATAAAGTTGGAAAAGAAGAGATAACATGGAATCATTAAAAAAAATCAATCCAAAAAAAGTCAGAAAATGATAAAAAGAAAATAAATAGGTAGAAAACAAAACAAAAGGAAAACAAATGGAAACCTAACCATATTGATAATATTAACTAAAATACTTGGACTAGAAGACAGAGATTGCAATCTTAGATTTAAAAACAAGACCCAACCATATTCTGCCTACAAGTTTACCTTAAATATAAAAACAAGAAGAGATTAAAAGTAAAAGGATGGAAGAAGATATACCATGCCAACAGTAATAAAAGAAAAGCTGGGGTGCTATATAAATATCAAAGTAGATTTCAGAACAAAAACCACTACCAGAGATAAAAACGGTCATTTCATAATAATAAAGGAATAAATTATTCAAGAGGACATAATAATCTTAAATGTTTCTGCACCAAACTACAGAACTGCAACATAGTGAAAGCAAAACCTGATAGAACTGCAAGGGAAAATAGACAATCCACAATTATAGATAGAGATTTCCACATCCCTCACTTAATAACTGATGAAACAAGCAGACAGAAAACAGTCGGGATGCAGAAGACTTGAACAACACTAGCAATCAACTTGACCTAATTGACATTTATAGAATACTCCATCCAGGAAGAGCAGAATGTACATCGTCTTCAAGAGCAAAAGACCACCTAGGAAATAAAGCATATTGATCATATTCCAAGCCCAAAAAGACATCTCAATAAATTTTAAAGGATTCAAGTTATTTAGTGCATGTTCTCTGACCACAATGGATTTAAATTAGAAATCAATTACAAGATGGATATTTGGCAGACAATTTTCAAATGTAGTAGGAAAAAAAACAGCATGATTTTTCTGTAAACATACAACCTCTGTAATTAAACATATATATATATTAAAAGTATGTGTAGTAGGGCAATCACGTCAACTGACCATATTTGTTGCCAATGATAAAATTTGGATTTTTAAGTAAAAAGTAATTTTGGGTAAACTCATATTCACCCCTATGAGCTTGACAGCCTTGCAAGACTCTTCCAATGAAATCAGTGATATAAACAAATGTGATTTTTCTATCATGTAATAAAATATGTCAACATTTGTAAGCTCTGCAAGACTCAGTAAACCAATATTTTCCAAATGACCTATGTGTGATGTTACAAAACTATTCCTGGGTAGAAGATTTATTCAAAGATTCATATCAAAAGATAAGCAAATGGGTTTTAATGTAACAGGATATGAGAAATTCACCGATACAGTTTCAGACTCCACATTGCAACTAATTTTTAAGAAAGTACCACTTTTCAAGTTTTGGTGTAGTATCAAAGAGTAGCCACGATTCTTGAAAAGGTCATTAAACTACTTCTCCCTTTTCCAAGTATATGTCCATGTGAGGCCACATTTCCTTCTTATATTTCAAGATATTGTGACAGATTGATTGCAGAAGCAGATATGAGAATCCAGTTGTCTTTCATTAAGGCAAACATTCAAGAGATTTACAAAAATGTAAAACAACATTACTCTTCTCACTAAACTGTGGTTTGTTTTGAAAAATGTAATTATCTCCATTTTTTTAAAGTTGTGTTAACATGTGTAATGGGTTGATTATTTTTCTTTTTAAATTAATTTATATTTTAAATAATTTCTCAGTTTTCATTTATAATACAGTAAGTCTTGATAACTATAATCCACATAAAGAAGAGCTATTTGGGGTCCTCAATAACTTTTAAGGGTGTAAAGAGGTCATGAGACCAAAGAATTCAAGAACCTCTGCTCTAGAGAAATGGAACTGTTCAGTTATGGGCTACGCCAAAAAAAGTAGCTATTTCTTGGTATTTGCAAAATCACCTGGAGATTCCAAGCTTGGCAATAGACTGCTCAATGAAGATGACTAATAGAGCACTTGATTTTATGGTAACAATAAAAATGATGATCATACTAGCAATAAAAGCTCCCACGTATTAAGCCCTATGTGCCAAGCATTATACTCAAAGTGAAATACCTGTAATCTTCCAATAACCCTAGGAGATGAATGTTCTTCCCATATTACAGATAAGGAAACTGAGGGTCAAAGATATTAAATTATTTGCCCTCCTTTCCATGTAGGGCTCTACTTTCTATGTAGGGCCCTGAATCTCGATAGAATTGCAACACCCACTCTCCAGTTCGTTGGACTCACCCAGGACAACAAACAAGGAAATGATGATGGACAACGACCATCACAAGGAACAGAGATAGTCTACAGCTGCTGACAGTATCGTTCCATCCATCTGCCCCATGGAATCTAAGCCCCCTCTCAGTTAGAGGCGGAGTGGGCCTCAGGATTGGGAAATGAACGATGGACTTAGGAGACTTACTTACTGTTCTTCTAGCAATGGGAGAACTTTTATCATTGATGTGGAGGCAGTGGCCACCAGAGGTTCTGAGGGGAGGGAAAAGGGAAAATTAGCTGTAATATGGGGGCATTTGGGGGGCATTGGAGGTCCCGAATGAGTTGCAATGACAGGTATAGGCCATTATGAATCTTGTCATAACACAAAATTGTGTGGGAGAGAGTTTAAACTACACTGTAAACTCTAATCCACACTTAGCGGCAATGCTCCAATACATGTTCATCAATTCTGTGCCACACAAATGAGGGATGTTGTTAATGTGGGAAAGTGTGGGAGGGGGAGGGAGGGGGGCTTATGGGAATCCCCTACATTTTTATGTAACATTTATGTAACCTAAGTATCTTTTAAAAAAATTAGAAATGTTTTCAAAACCAATTTGCCCTAAAGGGGAGGAAGTGAGAACATGGATCTACACATTCATACAATGGATGAGAGCAGGGATAATTCCTCCCTTTTGTGGATGGAGAAATCCAGCTCCACCGGGGTGTCTACTCGAGGTCCCACAGGGGTCAGGAGAAGCTCCCTGGCCTCACTTTAGTGCTTTGTCCCAAGACCTCAAGGCGGAGTCCTTCGCTTGGGAGAAGGGTGGTTGTGCCTTCTCAGCTGGACCGGGAAGACAGCAGGATGGGCTGCGAGCTAGACTCTGATTTCTCCTTGGTTGTGTAAAGTTCTTAAAAATCCTACCTTCAGAATATTTTGAAGGCCAGTCAGAGAAAACAAGAGTGCAGCTGGTTACCTCCAACAGCACAGACACTGCCTGAGCGAATGGGGACTCAAAGCAGGGACTGGGGACGCTAGGCAATGCATGACAAAACCAGCCTGCCTCCCTAGGGCAGGCGAGGAGCACCATCAGCCAGGCGTGGGGCCAAGACTTAGGATGTCAGGAAAAAACCCAAGGCACACCCTGAAAGGGGGACTTGGATTCAAGAAGGAGCGGATGCAGAAAACCAAACAGCTGTTTCCAAGAGCACCTGGTGGCCTGACTAAAGTGGGTTTCTGTGCTGGAGACAGTGCTTCACTTGGAGGAACCAAAGGGCTGAGTGTGTTTGGCAGTTCCCATTGTCCTGTGCTATGATTTCGGGCTTTCGGTCCACTCTGACCACCAGTTCTATCACCCAGAGACCCACTGGCACTGATATCTGTACTCTAGAAGAAAAGCAATGCAAACCCTGACAGCACTTCACCACTTGCTGGTCTACATTATGTACTTTTCCTCCTGGGCTTGGTTTCTGCCATAAATGTAGACCCAGAAAAGTGTCAGGAAGAAATATGCAAAGAGTATTTTTGGCTGGCAGTAAATGCACATCTAGGCATAACTACTGAAGGGAACTAATAAAAAATCTAAGGGTCTTTGTATCCATGCCCAACCTTCTTAACTATCTAAGACAGATGGCTGCATCCCACGTTAAAGACGCTAGAACCTCCCTCCGTGCCCATCGTCGGACTAAATCTAACCCACGCTCTTCCAGCCTCACATCAGGGCTCCGCCAGTTCTCCCCCTCTGCCCACCAGCACGGGCAGCCCCGCCACGTCTCTATCATCTGAAATCTGGCTCAGATGCCTATACACCAAGCTCGGGCACTGTCAGCCAGGAAGTCACCACATCTGCCCACAAGAACACTGTCTTCATTTCCTGGGGCTGCTGTGACCACGTACCACACGCTGGGCGGCTTAAAGCAGGAATCGTCTGCAGGCCTGGAGGCCGGACGTCTGAAACCCGCAGGGGAGAAGCCTCCCTGGCCTCGCCCGGCGCCTGGTGTACGCCCGGCACCGCCTGGCAGTGCTCACGTGCAGCTACATCCTGCGGCTCTGCCTCCTCCGTCTTCCCACGGCCTTCTCCCCACCGTCCGGCTGCCGCCCTCTCCCTTTCTTACGAGGACCCCAGCCGTATTGGACAGGGCCCACCCTCACCCAGTTTGGCCTCCTCTTAACGGATCACATCTTCAAAGACTCTATTTCCAAATAAGGACATGCTCACTGGACCAAGAGTTAGAGTTTGAACGTGTCTTTTGGGGGAACCCAGTTCAACCCAGAGCAAACACCAAGCTGTCTGAGTTCACTGAAAATATCGACCCAGGTGAGGATGGAGATTTAAAGGATGGATAAGAAAATGTAATGTGGCATATACTGAGCTCTAGGGCATTGAACTACATAACTAAGGTTCAACGTGCCCCTTTCCCCCAGGCCCAATGGGCCTTCCAGGAGTCGTCGTCTCAGGCTGCAGCCTTAATTGCCAATATTTAAATGCAGCACGGGTATTGCTATTGATTCTCAAAGCAGCCTTTTAATGCCAATAGTCACGATGTTGTCATGAAGCTCAGCAGCTAGTGAGTGATACAGAAAATCTCCACATACCCACACAAGAAGTGTCTTTTTCCCCCCCGTTATCACCCAGAGGTGAGGAAGAAAACACTGTGGCGTAGACTCTTCCTCAACTGTTTTCCCCAACCCTTTCCAAGGTCAACAAAAGAGGCCGAGAAGCTCCCTAAAGCCCAGACCTCAACCGCAGACCAGGGAGCCTCCCCAGGCCCAGCTCTGACGCCAGCAGAGTGAGAGAGTGAGGATCTCTTGAGGACATTCAAGTGGCCAGAAAAAGTCCATGCGTTCGACTCCTCCCAGGCCCAGCAACGCACTTCACCTTGTCCTGAGAGTCCTCGACACTCCAGCCCAGCTTCACCTCCTCCTCAGTGAATTATGTGGCATTTCCGAAGTGAGTGAGTTTCTGGTCAAATAGTTAGAGAAATGTCCCCCAAATCTCTATTTTCCTGTTATTGGAAATCACCCATGATGGAATATAAAACCTTTTGCAGTTAAGTCTGATTGATCCTCATTATTCACGGGTTCCATATTTGTGAATCTGTT
The DNA here is from genome assembly GCA_004027955.1 of Chaetophractus vellerosus. NCBI lineage: Eukaryota > Metazoa > Chordata > Mammalia > Cingulata > Chlamyphoridae > Chaetophractus > Chaetophractus vellerosus. The sequence continues at coordinate 9,169 of PVKH010022980.1, forward strand.
GACTCACTAAAGTTTATTTGTGACTCCCAAATCAATTCTCGCAGCACTTCTGTGGTTGTTTGCAGACCCGTGCAGAGTGGCAAAGAACCTGAGTCTCCCGACAGGCATGTTCCCAGCCGAGGTCGCACAAGGGGACGCTCTGCCCTCCCGTTTCGGCTCCCGTACTGTACACAGGGGTCCTTTTCACGGTATATTAAGTGCCTCGTTTTTCACATTTTTGTGCTTTTTGGTGGTGACTTCACCGTTTAAAATGGCCCCCAAGTGTAGTGCTGAAGTGCTGTCTAGCTTCCCTGCGTGTCAGAAGGTTGTGGAGTGCCTGGTGGAGAAATGGGGGTGTTGGAGACGCTTTGTACAGACTCGACTCACAGTGCTGTCAGCTGTGTTCAATGTTCATGAATCAGCAATATATATTAAATACGGCGCCTTCAAACAAAGCACACCCAAAACAAGGTTGTATATTTGACCAGTTGATTAAACTCTGCGACCAAAGACTCACAGGAACCTAACCCTGTATTTCCCGTAGGGGCAATGTTCTGTATTCACACCACAAATAAAGAGAACTCTATATGGTCTCAGCTAATCTCCAAGTTCTGGCAAGGGGACAACAAAGAAGCAAGAAACCAACAGCTGCTGTCCTTCCCCCAGCCAGCCTCCCACCCCCTCCCCAATCTGTCCGCTAGGTGCACATGATCCACCCGAGCCACACATCAGACTGTGTCATGGGCACCTGCCTAAGTATAAATGTAAGAATGTCACGGTCAAGTCCAAGGATGTCAGCGGGGCATGGGCAGCGAACTATGGGCCGGCCTCTGCTCGCCTCGTCTCTTTCTCCCTCTTTCTGCCTTTCTGCCTCTCGCTCTAAGCCCTCACCAGCTGCCCAGAGCAAAGGTGCCTTTCACAGGCAAGTCTCATGTCCCGGCCTCTGCCCACCCAGTGCCCTCCTCACCTGCTCCCGGTCAAGTCTTAATCACACCTTAGATTTAGCTCAGATTTAGATTTAGCTTCTCCAGAAAACTCGGCCTGACCAGGATTGCCCTCTTCCCACCCTCACCCCCAAAGTGGGTAAGTACCGGTCCTCAATGTGTTTCTGAGCTTTCGACCACTTCCCCATCCAGCTCATTGAAATCATCTGGTTGGGTCTCTGTTGATTAAGATAGGTTCGGTGGCGCAAACAAAGAGGCGTCAGACAGCTTGATGAGACGAACCTCCCCCGCCATGCTGGGAGCCCCTTGGAGCAGAGGCAGTGTCTTCATGATTTGGGTGTCTCCCCAGCCCCTAGCCCAGTGCCTGGCACACCAGAGCACTCAAATTCCTGGTGGAGGTCGCCAAGCCCACCCTCCTCAACCACCCCCGCCTCCGGTGAGGCCAGAGGGCTGACGAGACAGGCCCCATAAACTAGACCCCATGGCTCCCTCCATGCCCCTGCTGCCCTTTGATTTAAGAGACCCCAGACATTTGCTTGTGCTCCCTGGAGATTTGAACATCCCCTCCTCTCTGCAGCACAGCTTCACAGCCGGGGACCCCAGGCCATGAGCATCCGCTCCCGGGTCCTGCAGCACCGACTCCCGCAGGAGAAAAAATCATTGCATTCACATCAGCTTCCCCCAGCAATAGGTCAGGCTTCCAGAAACCTCCCCTGAACGCTGATTAATGGGCAGGAGCGGCTCTTGCGCATCTCATTACGCACATAGCTGCAATGAAACCATCTTTCCTTTACAGTTTTGTGCAGGACATAAAAGTGGGAAATAGCCCAACCTTCAGAGGGAACATGCTATGAATACTGAGGAAGCTCAGGTTATGAATCCAGCACCATTAGTCTTAGGGAGTCACCCCAGCCTGGACCCCTAGAAGGAGATTTCTCTTGCTACCCATTTCTCATTTCAAATTGCCCGTATAGCCACCATATCTACCACCCATGAATTATTCGATATTTTGGAGAGGAAAGTAAACAATATAAAAAATCAGCAGAACTTGTGGGATCTATAAATTCTTAGCAAGTTATTTTCGGAGGGAGGAAAGCTGATTCATATGGCACTTTACTTCCCAAGACTAATTTAGTTTGCTTTTCTCTTTTATTAATAGGAGGTAAGCACTCTGGAAAGATCATATTGTCGTTCTCTACAGGCCGCCAAGGGGATCCCAGACCCACGGCCCGTGTTTGAAGGTTTATCACCAAAGATATTCGTGGGGAAGACACGGCAGCAGAACGCGTCCGGTGAGCAATGAGAAAGGACCCACACGCCCTTCTCTTCCTGAAGCCAGTTCTGCGTTGCTAGTGTAGACTGGTAAAGAACAAAATGTGTCATAGCTACCCTCTGACTTTTCTCAGGAAAACATATTAAGCTACGACAAGCAGCCCCTGGGTTTCCCCATTTTGTATTTTATACAAATTAGTGAGGTTTCACTGTCGTTTTCATGGTGGTTTTGACGGTATCTCCTTATCACCGGTGCTCATTAGTTTCACCACAATGTGTCCACATGTGGATTTTTGTTTTTATTTATTCTGCTTGGGACTCTGAGTTCAATGTCAACAGGAGGGATGATGTCTGTCTTTATCCCTTCAGCCATTATTTCTTTCAAGTGTGCCTTTCCCTCTTCCTCTCTATCTTCTACTTCCAAAACTCCCATTAGATGCATTTTGGGCCTTCTCATTCGTATTTTCCCCTTTTACTTCTCTGAGCTACAGTGTGATCTCCTCGACATTGTAGCTTCAGGAGGGCCTCCACTCTTTTGTTTCACCCATCTATTAGGAGTTGGGGTTTTTCTTAGTTTCAAATACCATGGATTTTTATTTCTAGAATTTCTAATTGATTCTCTTCTTTAACTTCCTGTTTCTCCCCATTACGGCCTAGTCACAGCTTCTGTATCCTATTTCTCATTTCCTCTCTTCCGACATTTTAAGCAGGTTTGGTCTAATCTCAGCTCTGTGAGGGACAGTCCCTTTCACAGCATCCGTCGCTCACCTCTTGTGGTGTGTTTCCTGGTTTTGTCTAAGAGCTTTTCTTCATCGGGAGTGCCCCGGTGGCTTCCATGGGAATCCCTCCTCTGCCTTGTGCTGAGGGAGCATCCTGGTCGGGCCGCCTCACACTTCCCTCTAACAGAGCCCTAAGGAGCCTCCAGGTCCTAGATCAAATTTATGCCCGAGACTCAGCTCAGGGCTTCTGTCCACATGGGACAGGGCAGGTCTTGGCCTCAGATCTATCTTCAGTGTACACCTGGCATCCCGCGTCCTTGCAGGAAACTCCCTTTATAGCGAACATGCCGGCCCCCGGATCAACGGGTGGACTCCCGGTTTAGACTGACAGGAAGGGCAGCCGCTTCTTGCTCCCAGGAAACCTAGTTCCAGCTCCCCAAGGCCTGTGAAAAGCCCATCCCTTAGGTAGATATGCCAGGGGGACCACTCAGCTCCAACTCTGGATTTCATCTTCATTTCTGGCACCTGGAAGTCTCCCCAACTTGCCTTCGAGTCCCAGTATGTCTTTTGCTGCTGCTATATTTTATCCGATACTTCTGTGGGTTTAGAGTGAGGGAGGAGGTATTTCCACACCTGCCTAGTCTGCCTCTTGCCTGGAGTCCTACCGTACTTTTTTCCTCCTCCTGAGGGAACTATGTTCTTGACTAATGTTCACCAAGACAATCCCAGACATAACTGTGCCTCCTCAAATACCTCCAGCACGTGGCCAATAAATGCCATCTAATCAGACGGTAAGAAAGTGGCCACAAAAGAATGCCCAGCCCAGCACAGGGGGCCACCTTGCATCTCTGGGATTTCGGAAGTTGCTGAGACAATTTTGCCTGGATATTCCAAAAACTTGGAAACCAAGATTTGACCGAGTTTGAGTTTTTCAAAAAAGAGACTGCTTTATGTCATCCCAGATCAATTAAGGAGCCAAACCAAGGTGAAGCTCTCTCCGCCCCCTTGTTGGGTGGCCAACCCATGAGCTACTGGCCTCACCCCACATCTCAGGTCACCCTAGAGCCTTTCCATTAGCTTCTCCCACCTGCAGCTCCAAGTCTAGAGAGAAGAGGTAAGAAAGAAGAGGCGGACGGAGAAGGGGCAGGGGGGCGGCAAAGGGGAACCTCCCAGGAGCGGGAGAAGCAGAAACTCAAACCAAATCTCGAGAGCAGGTAACAAGGAACTTGCAACACACACTCTGCTGACTGTTCCCAAGGAGCATTTTTGGTCTCCTCCCCTGACTGGGGTAGAGAAGAGACCACACTCTGGAGACCTGAATTTGAAATGAAACTTTGCAGCTCACCAGCTAGTCACTTCCTTTCCCCTCCCTGAGTCTATGGGGACAAACATAATAGCTATTTCATGGGCCTCTCGTGCAGATTAAACTGCTAGCTGAGCGCAGTCGTCAGTGCTGTTAATAACGAACTTCAAGTGCCAAACCCCAGAAATAAATTGCCCCCAGCTGGGTCTCAGCACCTCCCTCCCCATTTTATAGGAAAGCAGAATACAGGTCTCCTAAAAGTGAACCATTCAAAAATATATCCTCATTGTTCTACTCCAAATGGGTAGGGTTTGTCGAAACAGCTTGATTGTGGTAGAACTGACATCCAATAAACTGCATGTATTTAGGAGGCGCAGGTGGCAAGTGCTGACATATGTAGATACCTGCGAAGCCACCACAACCAAGACAGTGAACATTTCCAAAGCCCCCATGCTTCCTCCTCCCCACTCCCTCCAGTGACGGCTGGGTTTCAGTTATAACAAGAACTCTACTAAGAGAAGGAGAGAGAGAGATGGACAGGTAACGAGGGGGAGAGAGAAG